>VZTB01011436.1:7951-37408 GCA_013397245.1 Thryothorus ludovicianus | reverse complement strand
ATCCATCCATCCATCCTCACCTCCAGGACCCCTCTCAGCACCCCCAGAATGGCTCTGCCCATCCCCCATGGCACCCACTGACCCCACCAAAGATCCCAAATCTCAGCCACCCCAGGGAAAGGCTCTGGAGGGGGCTCCCATGACCTCCTCTCACCCAGCCTCAGGTTAAACCCCACTGCCTCCAGCTCCTCACCATCCCCTCCCATTCCCAAAAAACGCCCCAATTAGGTCAGGGACAGGCTGGCAGAACCCCCCTTTTCCCTGCTGCATCCCACAGATCCCTCTCCTCCCTGACCAGTGAGCTGCTCTGAGCAGGACTCAGCCCCTGCCTGGGATGGCTTTGGAGCTGTAAGGGGACACTCCCAGGGATTTAGGTGGCATTTGTTGAGTGAGGCCACCCTGTCCCATGGGAGCAGCCAGCTCAGGAGCTGGGCCCAGAGGGGAGAGGATGAAAGGAGAAATGAGAAACCCAATACCCTCCTTGGCTCTGTCGTGGCTTAATTTAGAGCACAGGGGCTCTGCCAGAGTGTTTTTCCATTTAAAGCTGAACCTCTTCCCTTTTGTCCTGCACTGTGCCTTGCAGGGCAGTGGCAGCTGCTGGCTGGGGGGAGTTAGCAAAGCAGTTTCCAACTCAGTTCCCCTTTGCCACCAGCTTTCTCCCCACTCCTCCCACTTATAGAACTGAAATCTGTCTCTTCCTCCCATCCCTGTCCTGCCTTGGAGCCTCAGGGAGGGCAGGAGCCACCCACAGCCCCAACCCACAGCTCTAAATTCCCATGGGATTGGCTTTGGCCCCACAGCTGATCCTGTGCCCCTTGTCCAAGAGGATCCCAGGGCAGGGAGAGCTCTCCTGTGCCAACACTGTCTACATTTAAACCACCCCAATGCAACTGAATTCGTGTCACAGACACTTTGGAAAGCTCTTTGCAGGTAAACTCCTGGCAACAGGCCCAAAGGCAAGGAGGACAATTCATCAAAAATCATTTATTGCCAGCAGCTCAGCTGTACTTTAAAATGGGATGCATCCATCAGGCACTTTATGGCTGCTCCATGGAAAAGCCCTGCCCAGCTCCAGGGCAGGAGACAAATTTTGGCTCAGCCCAAGTGTTTGAACTCATATTTGGAGGTAAGAACTGCCCAAATCCTAACAAGGAGTGCCCATAACTAAATACTGGCAGCAAAATTAACCTTAACTGTACCCACCAGCCCGTGCCAGAGTTGTCACCTTTAGCCTGTCACCACCATCAGCTGCAGGGAGAGACTGAAAAAACTCAGAGCTTATCAAAAAGCTGCCTGGGACACAACTGGGTTGTCCCAGTGAGGAAATGCTGGGGACTCACAGTGTTTTTATCTGAGAGAGGAAAAACGATGGCTGGCTGCAAAGTGAAGCCAGAGAAATTCAAATTAGAATTGAAACACAGCATTTTAACAGGCTGGTGTTTATCCATGAGTTAAAAAAAAACCCAGTGAAAGTTCCAAGGGAAGCAGGGGGTTGTGGTGATTTCATATCAGCTGGATCACTGAAAGAAATGTTGCAGCTCAAGCAGCACAAGTGTGCTGGAGAGATCCTGGGGCTGAGTGTGGGGATTTTTCTGGCAGAGAGAAAAATATTGTCATTGATTTTTTTCTCTGAGTGATGGGTTGGGGTACAGGGGGCTGCTGCTCCCAAGGTCTGTCAAGATTTCTCATATTTAGCAAAATGCTGCAAAAAAATTGGTCTCATGCCTTGAAAAATGGGAACCAGCAAGATCCAGCACGGGGAGAATTCAAGCCAGGTCAGTCTGTGGAAGTGCAGGGGGAGTGTGTTTCAAAATACTGAGAAGCCCTGGACATTGTGACCCCCCACTCTGTGACAGGAGACAGATTGCACATTCCCATGAGCAGCTGCTTACAGGTACAGGCTGCCTGAATAAACTGATTTATAGTGGTTGGATTCTTTCTTTGATAAGGCATGTGGTGGTGCAGGAAAAAGGAGGAAAGGCTTCTGTGCAGCCCCACATAAGCATGAGGTCAGAGAAATGAGTGTTGCAGCACTTGAGAAGAGGTTGGCAGGAGAGCCACGTGTGTTCTGTGACATCCCAGGGCCTCAGGGGCTGACTCAGAGCCCTTTTCCTGGAGAGAGGTTTGATCTCCACAGCTTCCCTGGGACAGGGCACAGGGAAGGGCAGCAGATGCCTCTGCTCTGCTCCTGGGAAAATATCATTGATTCACACTCCTGTGTAAGTGAAATCAGAACCTGCAGCTCCAAGCTCTGGCCTGGATTTAGCAGCCACTGCCACAGCACAGTCCCCACAGCCCTGCTCCTGCTTTTCCAAGGGATCTGCTCTCTCCTGCAGGTCCTTAAAATCCCTGGCAGAGGATCTCTCCCCTCTACAGAGACATCAGGATGGAGCTGAACAGAAACCAAGGCTGTGGCTCGCTCTCAACCCAGGATTTATTGCTCAAGTTGTCCAGAGATGATCGAGGGCTGCAAGATGCTTTTTCCTCTGATGCTACTGGCAGGAAGAATGTTCCTGATTTTTGTGAGAGGCTTGGCTGAGCTCTAGGGCAGTGCTGGGGGAGCACAGAGAGGGTTAATTCCCTGTTAACTCCCAGGGGCTGAGCTTACCCCCAGCTCCCTGACTTCCTCCATCAGGGTCTCCAGGAACTGTTTGAAAAGAGACATTTCTTGGAGAGAGACATTTTTGAACCTGAGCAGGACAAAAGACAGGGACAACACGTCTGGAGTGACTCCTGCTCTGCTTTTTTCCACTCTGCACAGCAGAGTGAGGATGAAATCTCTCTGCTGGGGAAGGGAGCAGTGGTTTTCATGCCCACAAATCCACTTTGCACTGGTGGTGCTGGCTGGGGTTAAAGCCTGACAAACTTCAGGCTCACAAAAAGAGGCTGACAAAGCAAAGCAGAAAAAGAAAAGCTTTCAAGACTTTCAAGTGAGAGACAAAGCAGCACTGTACAAAAATGCCTGGCTCTCCATTTGCCTGGAATCCCCAAGGCTGCTGTGCACTGGCAGGCTGCATGGCAATGCCTGATTAGCTTGCACTCTGTGTCCTCACTGTGCTGCAGGAGAGAAGGACAGGCTGGCAGGGTTTGCAGCAGCTCCAAAACTCCCAGCACTGCTGCAGTGAAGACCTGCTTGCATTTTGTAGCATTTCTTCCCAGAGAGAACAAGATCTGCCTGATGGATGAATGCAGAGATCCAGAAACAGGGAATCCATAACCTGGATGGCAAGTTTTATATGGAATCAGCTGAATTTCAGGTAGGTTGACTCATTGCAGGGGTAATCTGCACAGCTTTTCAGTGGAAACTCACTGGAGTTTCAGAAAACTGCTGGCAGTAGGTTCAAGCAGAGAAAGAGGTTGGAATGATGAGAGGAGCCCACCCAAAGCTGATTTGCAGATAGTCCCAGGTCAGGCTAATCCTGTGCCTCAGCACTGAAGTGCCACAAAAAGCCTGAGACAGGCAGGGAGCAGCGTGGGGATAAAAACAGAGCTTGTTTTGTTCTGAGGAAGGGGGCTGGCCTAACTTTTGTACAGCAAATTCCTTCCTGAGCTGATAAAGGCAGCAGCAGATGGAATATCCAGCCCTCCCTGGGAACACTGTGCTGAAACCTGGGAGGTTTTGCCCAAAATGCCCCTGCAGAATTGCAGCTTCCCAAACTGCACCGCCCAGCCCTCACAGAAACTGCTGACACATCAAACCTTCACTTTTTGTATTTCATCTCTGCTGCTCATCCCCTGCTGCAAATGCTGAAGAAATGACACCATCTGAGGCTGCAAAATGACACTGGATCCTGGGCTCTCTCCCTGCTCTGCAACCCAAAGGACTGGGAAGATCTGGTTTAACTTTTCCCTTCTGTGTGCTGCTGAGTGGCCTGAGAAAACCTATCCTTCACTTGCTCCACCAGGAATTGATACAGTTTGAAATCTTCCTCTCTCTTTCTCACAGTCGCCTCCAGAGCAGCCTTCAGACCTTTGTTCTCATCCAGCTGGATCCCAAGCCTGCAAGGAAACAAAAGGAAAAACTTCCCTGTGAGCTGGGGAGCTTCAAAGCAAATCCAGAACAGTGGCCTCTGTTCTGGGGGAGGAACACTGAAACCCAGGAGCTGTGCTGATTTTATGAGAGCCCAGAGAAAGAGCAGACTGAGCACCTGCCCCCCTCTCCCCGGGCCAGGAAAGAGTAATCCCAGCAAGGAGAAAGGCAGAACATACCTTTGGCTCAGCTCCTCCACCTGAGATTCCAGGGGCAGCTTGGACAGGGCTGCAGGGAGCTCCTCTCTGTCACTCACATGCAGCAGGAGGCTTGGCTGGGCTGTAGAGTCAATCACAGAAAGGAGTTTTAATAAAACAGCAAACCTGGCAGCACATGAGTCAATACCAAGAAACATTGAATAAATATTCTCTCGATCTCTTTAATAAATAGTCTCCTAAATTCTATGTTACATCCATAACATATCATAAATATGTGATAGACTTATTTTAATTTCCTTCCAGCAAAAGGAAAACATGATGAATTTGCATTTTGGGGCTAAATATATAGGCTAAAAATGCCTACAGGTGTAGGGAGGAAAACAATGAATCCAAAATATTGAAATGTCCAAAACAAGAGGTGAGAAACAGATGAAAAGGATTAATGTGATGTTAATCTTGTAATTGTGTTTCTGATTATGACAGCTGTTGCTTCCTGAATGTTTGGGACAAAGATGGCACTTGGACCCCATTGAAAAAACTTTTGTAAAGCACTTTGATCCTCAGCATAAACAAAATGTAGGTTAAGTGTACTTCACACCAAGGTTTAACTCAGGAATGCTTTCCTAAATAAAGGTCTACCCAAAACATGCAGCTCTGGTCGTTACAAAAAAATTCAGAAACTTTTTTCAGGGTTATGGAGAAAATATAATTCAAATTTACAGCTGGGACAGGAGAAGCAAAACCTGTGAGCAGTGAGGGGAAGGAGGAGCAGAGGAGTTTTCAGGGAGCTCAGAAAGGGGTGCAGGAAGTGAGCACAGCTACTGCAGAGGATGCTGAACTTATCCCAGCACTGAGGGACCACAGGGTGATCTCTGCTGCAGACAGAAGGCTGAATCATTTCAGCAAATGTGAAAAAATGGATTTCTCTGAAATAATCAACAGCCAGCACTACCTACCTGGAGCCAGGTAATATGAGGGAAGGATTTGTGTGGTTCAGCCTCAAACAAATTATAAAAAAAATCAAGAAAACCAGCTAAATGAAGAAAACAAGAGGCTGGAGCTGGCTGCAGTCCTTATTACTGGGAATACAGCACCATGGCAGGGAACAGCCAGGCTGGCACCTGGGCTGTGCTCCTGCTGAACCCTGAAATTGCTGTTTTTTTTCTTGTGTTTGGAACATTTCTGTATTCCTTTTCACAATCCATACGCCTCATAACATCAAATATCTTAAAGAAGTACATTTGGTATTAAAACAGTAAATCCTCCCCGTGTGGAATTATCTGAGAGAACCTGTTTGGAGAGTACTGAACTCTGACAAAAACAAATGAGAAGAAAAGGCTGCATTGTATAACTGAAAAATGCTTTTGATCTTGAGGCTGTGCTTTACAGGGCTGAGGAAAACCTGCTGTTACTTACCTATCCCTCCTCTGGGATTATTCTTTGATAATTTGGAATTTGGATAAAACAAGAAAAAAGCACAGAAAATGAAAAGCCTGAATAATTTTAAACCACAACTGGGTTGTTTCCAGCTCCTTAGCATCATTATCTACTTCCCTTGAATTGAAGAGACCAGAAATATTAGATTAGCAATTAGATCAGCTCTCTCCAATTTTGCACTTTCAGAAAGAAAGGAAAACACTATGCTAATTAGCAGGTTCTCTAGTCTCTATTTTGCATTCAAGCTTTTCATTTCTTCTTATTTCCTCAACCAATGGCATGAAAGCATTGAGATAACCTCCATGCTCTGCTGGAGAGGTGCATTACAGACTTGTAGACTTGGTTCTTGTATAAACTCCAGTTTTGGCACATCACAAAGCTCTCATCAAAGCAGGGGAGGGAAATAGATTGTTACCTACTCATCCTGTGGATTTAGAGAGGATTTTTCCTTATTAGCCTTACTGCCAATCCTTTTCTACTTTTGCTTTTAGTCCTTAAGCAGAAGAGATTAATGAACTAAATTTTTAGTGAGAAGGGATCTGTCACACTGGTGAAAACAGCTTCTTCCTCTGGCTATGAAATCCCCAGAGGGGAGTTACTAAAACTTTACTACAGCTAAACAAAACTTGACCAAAGAACCTCAGGGCCTGAAGAGTTTGTCTGTCTTGGAGCTTGCAAGGGGAATCTTTGATAACAGAACACATCAACACTTCATCATGCTGTGCAAAAGTCTGAGCACTCAGAAACTCAGTTAAATTCTGTACAAAACAGCACCAAAATGCTCCCACACCATCAGGATCTCAATTCTTCTGCTCTCAGGTGAGATAACTCTAAGAATCAGTGCTCATAAAAAAAAACCAAACATAAGAATGAGTCAGTGTGGGCTGGAGCCCCTCCCAAGGACACAGCAATCCTGGTACAAGGAACAAATCCATGTTTCACAGAGAGGAGTAGGTTTGAAGCACCCATTCAGTGCCCATTCAGTATAAATGTTCCTCTGAAGGGCTCACCAAGGTCTCTGATGAGCCCTGTGGTCCCTCTGGTCACCCTAATTCAGCCTGACACCACCCCAACATTTGCCAAATTGAAATTCCCCTCCCCGCTGCTCATCTTCTGGCATTTGATGCCTTTTTACTTTATGAAAATACACATAAAAAGGGAAACCACTGGAAAAATTTCCTTAAGAATATGTGTTATTTTATTGGTTTAGACACTTTACAGAATCAGGGTCCTTAAGCAGTAAAAGGATCTGATCAGGGAAATAAAAATTTAACATCCACCATGAATTCTTCTTCTTTAACTACGCCAGGGAGGCTTTCATATTTATAGCAGGAGATTATCACGTTCATGGGATAATAAATTACACCAGATCTAATTACTTCATCACCAGCAATAGTTTTTCACAGGCACTGACAGGCCTTAAATTGGGATGCGTCCTTTAATTCTGCTCTTAACCTTCAGCTGAATCCCTCAGGCACGAGAGCAAAGGGAGCTCTGGGCCTGGGGGCAGCACAGAGCAGGGGAAAGCTTTTTATCCTGGAGTTATCCCCTGGAAACACACTGCCAAAACCCACTCAGACCTGGGGGGAAATCCTCTCCAATTAAGAAGGGCCAGGATTTTGCCTTGCTCCTGGGGCTGAGCAGGTCCCATCAGCCCAAATGTTGTTGGCTGGAAAGCCCAGAGGTGAAACAGGGGACGTGGCTGTGGCTGCCCCTCACCTTCTCTGCTCCTCAGGGCAGGGTTCTCTGCAGTTGTGCTGCTCCCTGGATCCACCTGCAGCTTTTCAAGCTGCTGTTCCAAGGTGTCACTGAGCCACTGCTCTTCCTGAAGCTTCTTCTCAGCTTCCAAGGCTTTGTTGCTGCTTTCCTCCACTCTGACAGGCAAAAAAAACAAAAAAGAAAAAAGGGAGTTCAGCTCATTTGTGTCATGTCTACGTCAAAGTCGCCTTGGTACTGAATCCTGCTTCTTCCTGCAAGTTCCCAACAAGAGGAAGGGAACTTTCCATGTATCCAAAGGAAGAAATCCCAGTGAAATTGCACCAGGTGACATCTTCTAAACATGCAGAAGAGAATGAACTAATGAGTACAGCTGGAAACAATGGGTTTGCTCATGGAGGTTGCCCAGACTCCTTAATTCTGGCTCCCTGTGTGAATTCACCCCTCAGATGAGCAGGAAAGCTGCAGATTGCTGAGGAGAGATCTTTTATTACAGGAATAATAAACTGCATTTTTTTAGACACTCTGGGAAATCTTGGAAGGCAAATAGTTTATAAAAACACAGTCTAACATTTGCGTCAGTTATCTGAGAGGAAGAAAAGAAACTCGAGGCTGCTTTTAATAAACTTGGCCATTAGACAAGAGAGGCTGCAAAAGAAACAGGTGGTTGCACCACAAAAAAAGCAAATTTTCTCTCTCCATCCTGCATAACCTCTCAGAAAATTCACTGCAAAAATCTTTTGTGCACCCACAGATGCTGCCAGCGGGGCAGTGACTGACACCAAGTGATTCCAAGGAGTTTAAAGCTAAAAAGAAACACAGCTTGACTCAGTGGATTGGACTGAATAAGAGAATTTCCCTCCTGACCTACTCTCTGAATCAAGAGACTTGATTAGTTTATTTCCCTCCTAGCTAGCATAACTAAAAAAATAAAAATGTTATAACTCTAATAAAATTATATCACTGGTTTAAAAATGTAGCTCCAGGCAAGACTCGACCTCCTGTGGCAGTGAATTCCCAGGCTGGTGATGTGCTCTGAGACATTTTATTCCTCTCAGTGGTTCTGCAATCACTAAACTTTCATTTGACCCTGAGGTTCCTCTGGCATCCACTTTACACAAAAAAGGTGGAGGAAAATGGCAAGATCTGTGAGATCTTTTTAATGGAATCATCTGCCAAGAGGGATAATTTAAACTAAAATGCTGTAGAAAAATTCCACTTGTAACAATTCCCAGGGCTCTTCTCTTGATTTAAGCATTATCTGTGTTACCTGAGCTTTGCTACACCCCAGCAGTGCAGGGAAGAGGAGGAAAACCTGAATTTTAAAAAAATACTCATGCTGAAATCTGACTGGTGCTACATCACCCTGAGGTCTTCCAAGAGTTATTGCACACAGTCTCACAAAATTTATGTTACCTGCCTGATAAATGTGTGATAACCGTGGAGCTGCTGAATCATCACTTTATGGCACATTTTACAAGCAACTGTGCATTTCATTGACTCTGTTTTTCATTATCCCATATTGGTGGTGGCCACACTTCAGTTACCACTCTCAGCCCCATCCTCATCTGACTGCACAGCTCTATTAAAGTCACTGGGCTTACAAACATGAAAAACATTTTCCCCAGCATGTATTTCCAGAGTTTAGCTTTAAAAGCATCTTTTCCACAGGTCTAAAAGAAAAAAAAAAAAAAATCTATTTTTTTCTGACTGTGATTAATCATGCAGGACAAAAGTCATATGAGTGAGAATGAGAACTGTGGTAAATAAAAGCAAATAAGCAAACAGTGCTTATTGTATTGACAAGCACACAGGCAGGAATATACTTCCAATATTGGAATTTGGGAAACAAATAACACATACTGGGAAAAAAAAATAACAGTAGCTGAAAGGTGGTAAAAAAAATACTCTGCTTCTTCCTCTCTCCTGGCTTTTAACATCATCTTACTGGAATTAAAGCATAGAAAGTAAAATTTAAAATAAGTGTTGCTATGCCTCAGTTAAATCAGAATAGATTCATTTAGAAAAGAAAAAAATGAAACTTAAAAAGCACGTGAAAAGCTTTGGAAGAGAATTTTACAGCAATAATTACAGTATTTACTACTGATGAATAATATTGCTGCCTCAATAAGGCCATGCATATATAAATACAGCAATTCTGGTTTTATCTAGGTGCAGCAAGCTGGAAGATGGCTCCATTTTTTCTGCCCTTTGTTCTTTAAGAATAATAAAAAGAATGAATCATCAGCCAGGCAGGGAAATTGAGCAGAAAAAAAAATTGAAAAGGCCCTATTTGAGGCAAGGATGGCAGCGTGTGATGTGCTGTAGTGCATGTCCCAGACTCTGCAGTGCTCCCTGATCCCAGCACCCCACAAAGGATGCTGCTGGCATGGGGCTGTACCTTTTGTGCAGCACAGTCACCTGCTCCAGGAGCTTGCTCCTCTCCACTTCAGCAGCCTGGCACACAGCCTTCTGCTCTGTGATCTCTCCCTTCACCACGTCCCAGCTGAAGCTGTCTGTGCCAGCAGACCTGAGGAAAGCACACAGAGTCTGTTTCTCACCTCCAAAATGAAAGCAATGAGACAAAGGCAGGATTTGAGCACTTATCTCCAGCACTCTTGTCTGAAGGTGAAGGCTCACTACCTCCCCCCAGCACCCATCTCTAGACTGCAATCCACAGAACAGAAATATTTGGATATAAAGTCACAGGGAGCAGAATTAAGCTGCTTCCAGGTTGCTTCCCCTCCCCACCACCCCTGAACACAAACTTCTACCTCTGCTCAATTCATTATCCCTGACTCTCCTCCTGCTGCTGCTGCCAAAGCAAAAGGAGACTGGATCTCCCAAGTGCTACACTAAACTATTAAATGCCCTGCTATTGATTTTCTCCCTCTGAAAGGCTTGGGGCAGCACTTGCACAAAGGCTGTTCTTGTGTCCAATATGTGCTGAAAGGAAGGGGCAGTTTTCCCATGTATCCCATTATTATGTACTCCATTATTTCTCTGACCTCTCTGCATTCAGGAAGGTCTATTAGTACAAAAAAAAAAAAATAAAAGCAGGAGAAATCTTGGTGGTTTGGAGTAACAATGGAAAAGATTGGTGTCAAACAAGCAATAAATTATAGAATTAAGAGAGAAATCAGATGTTAGAGCTCTTGGACAGCTTCAGGTAGGAGGGATGGTGCAAGAAGCTTTAATTCCAGAAACAAGGCAGGCAGGACAAGGATTTCCAACAGCTTGCAGAGCATGGCAGAGCACCTCCTTAGCTGCTAATGAGGTCCATACACCCACCTTGCAGATGGGATGGTATCCCTGAGGAAGAAAGGCTCTGTGGCTGCTGACTCCACAATCACATGGCCCATGGTGGACACTGTGCTGGGGGGAGGAAAGCTTCAAACAGGGAAGTCTTCTCAGAATTCCAGAATGCCAATGCCTGTGTTTTGTAGGGAAGAGCTCCCTCACCTCCCACCTTCACCCAGCACTAGGAGAGGCAATCCCAGCTCTGTGCAGCTTCCATGTCACAGATTTTCCTGACAAAACTGCTCTGCAATGAAGTGCACACCTGTATCTCTCAATGCCCTCCAAAAATACATTTGACATATCTTTATGAGATCTGCTTTGTGAAAACCCTCAGGAAGATCTCTCAGGTTCAGTGTAGTAAGAGGAGAAGCCAGCTGATAACACTGGAGTATCACTGCCAGCCTGGAGGAGATTTGTGTACAATGACTTGTGTGTTTGGGACATCCCATTTGAGTGGGTGTTTGTTTGGGACACCTCATTTCAGTGTGCTTGTTTGGAACACCACATTTCAGGGGCTGTTTGTTTGGCTCACCACATTTCAGTGTTTCTTCAACACGAGTTCAGCTGCCCAAAGCCAAGACCCTGCAGACTTACCCCACATTTCCTTTAGCTGTAGCTAACAGGAGGATAAAGTCTTAATATTGTGGAAGTGACAGATGTGCCTTCTAGGCTAGGAGTGGTTAATCCTAAAATTAAGTGAAGGCTGATACTGACAGCCTTAGCTCAGTCTAAAAATGCAGATTTTTAGTCTGCTATCTCCAAAGGGTTTAGCATCTATTTATAGCATTTTTCATTTCACCTTTTCTGATAGGAAAAGATGATTCACTACAGCGAAACAGAATTGAGAGTTCATCAGCATATTAAAGTTAATGGAAGGAGTGAGCCTTGCTGACCAAGTTATTAACAGCTCTCAGAGTTTTTCAGTTTTTCAGGATCATTCATTGCCCACCTGACACGTCAGCTCTTTCCACGACAGAGCCCTTGGCCCTGTACACAAGCAATAATTTATGCATTGCACTTAGTGGTTTCCACAAAGCCATTACCCAGCTTTGGTTCCTGCTTACCATCAGCAGACATGTGAGGTAAAAAAAAAGGAGATAAAATATATAGGTTTGCTCCAGGAGAGCACAACTTCTGCAGAGTTAGATAATTAAAACAGTCAGAAGGGTGCAGAAACTTTCAAATTAAGGATGTTTTAACTCTTACTCAGAAACACAGAATTCTTAAATTTTATAGTGCTGCTCTACTTAGACTCAGAGATACTTAGCTGATTTTAAAGCCTAATTTGGTGTCTAAAGCAATGAGGCAGGAAATCACACAGAAGTGATCAGCTGTAACTATAACTTGATGAAAAATTTCCCCCATCCCCATCAGACCAGTCTCAAACCCTCACTATCAATTAGACCATGAACTCTTTAGCAACAAACTCAGCAGCAATTGAACAGGAAAGGAAATAACTTGCTGTGGTACCACGGTCCCTTTACACAGCCAGAGTGACCCAGAGTCACATCAGTGTAAACAGAAATCAGATTTATTGCTGCACTAGGATTGGTGCAATTTACACAATCCTCAGCGAGGCTTTAAAGAAGGTGCCTGGTAAGAACAAACCATGTGGTTTGTTGTCAACATTCCTGCATGTAAATCCTACTCCAAGAGCATTTATTGATTTAAATAATGCACCAGTGATTTAGTGCTTACCTAAAATGGCACTTTGCATTCGTTCCCCACCCTGCCCACAGAAATCTGCTCGTTAGAAGCCCCGTGTCTCATAAAGGGAAAAGATTCCCAGGCACTTAAGCTGACCACATAAACATTATCTGAGCTGCAGGAGGAGAAATAGCTGCACTGCCACCATGCCAAATGTAGTCATGTCTGCAAGTCTGTGCATCCTTCTCAGTTCCAGGACAAAAGCCCAAGAGATAATGTGATTAGAGATTCCCATATATTGCAAACAGGCTGTTGGCACAAAGCACTTGTGGTCTGATGAAACTCCCTGGGAAAAACCAGGCTCCTGGATTACTCAAACAACTTGAAATATGGGCTTTCTGGTCTCCTTACCAGGCAGATTCTGTCCTTCCAGACTTGCTGCTGCCTGGTCCCTCAGGTGCTCCCAAGTGCTCAGAGTGTGGTGGATGAGCAGCTCCTGACTTGTCCTATGGATGGGCAGATTTCTCCTGTTATAAAACCAACTAAACAGTTCAGAAGAAAACAGCTGCACCAATGCCAAATCAGCAGCTCTGGATTATTGCTACAAGCAAGCCAGAACTTTTGATTTACAGGACCTCCTCAGGAGCTCTGCTTTAATTCCTATCCACTGCAGGATGAAAACAAAGCAGAAGTCAGTAAAAAGGTCAGTTTCATATGAAATCAGAGAGCACTAATAACCCACACTGCAGCACCATCACTGCCAGCACAGCTGGTTTGTGCCCCTAACTCAGATTTGTTCCTGGGTTCAATGCTCCAGCTCCCATTCCTGAGGTATCTGGCAGATTTACAACCTCACCATAACCCCAGGAGGGTTTTGGATCAGTGAGAATGGGATGCCTGAATACTCTGCACAAATCCTGGCTGTGAGACAGCAGCACCTGGGTACCTGCTGATGTTGGTGTGACATTTGTTTGCTCCCTCCTTCCAGCAGCCAAGGGTGCTGAGCACTGAGGAGTGCCCAGAGCAGCCCCAAGTCCTGCTGCCACTCAGGGACAGTCCTGACTGTGTGTGGATGTGCTTGGTATTTGTGTTTGCTGCTGCTGAAACAGCTTCAAGTTATGCACAAAGGAACTGAGGAGTCACAAAAGAGAATCCCTGCTTTATCATTCCATCAGGAAGGACTGTCAGGAGGACAGGGATCCCTGTCTGGAGGCAGCAACCATCTCAGATAAACAGGGACAAGGAAGTGGAAGAGCAGATCTGAAGTGATTACCAAACGTGCTCCTCTAATTAATTTGTTCTGCCTACCCAAAGTGTGAGCTGCCCAATCTCCTTCTCCAGTGTTTTAACCTTTGTTTCTCTCTCAGCCACCACCTCCTTGAGCTGATCTATCTGGGTGTTTTGCTTCTGAATCTCATCATTGAAGAGCTTCCCCAGCAGATGCTGAGACTCCTTGTTCTCATCCTCCTTCTGGCTCAGGCCCCTCAGGATCTCCTGCATTTGCTTCTGCTGGCTCTGGTAAAATAGAAACAGGTGAGATCTTTGTTTTGTACACAATGATTATTTTAACCTCCCCCCAAGAAAAATATCCATTTAGGAGTGGTAAGGCAAGCCCCTGCCCTGCCAAGCCCATTCCTTGGTGGGAGCACACTGGTGTCACTGGTGCCACTTTGGCAATTTGATTTGTTGTGTTGACCTGAGCAATGGTCAGATTCAATTTGCTGCCAGCTCTGCTGCTCAGTGTAGCAGAAAACAGAGCAAGAAAGACTGGCCTTTGATAAAGAAGTGACTTTTTCCATAAACTGAATGAAACTCAAGACTTCAATGTGCTTTTTGTGGAATTAGAATGTGATCAGATTGTGTGACAGTGATATTAAAAGCTGAGGGTACAATGGGGTGACAGATATGAGGCCAGGATGCTTTACCAGTGGTTTTGGAGGTTTTTTCCCACACTGACAAATCTAATACCTGTCAGGCAGTTTGTTCTGTCAGGTCAACAACTTTCAAGTAAAGTGCTTTTGTGATAGAAGGGATAAAAGAGATTAAACATTCCTTCTCAAATGAACTTACATCTTTCTGTACTGCTTTTAGTGGGAACACTCAGAAAAAACTGACAAGTGTCCTTTGGCTCCCCTAATCTGCTGGTCAGAACCCACAGTGCCTGGTGGGAGAAGGGTGAAAGCCAGCTGAGCTAAAACCTGCCTACAGCAGCAGGGAAATCAGAGTGGTTTGAAACTAGTGAGGAGCTGGATCAGGAAACACAGAATTAACCTGCTAGGAGGTGACAATTCTCGAATATATTTGCTATTTTAATTGAGGAAGGCTGTTTAGAACCATGGCAGGATCAAGCCAGCAGCCATTTATTTCTTTCTCAGCATCTTTGATGCTTGGTTTTGAAGAGGCCAAATCCCCTCAGCTCCAGCATGTGAGTGTGCACACGATTTAGTGCTCATGGTTCAGCTTGTGTGTTGTGGGCTGTGTAACAAAATAAATGTAACAAATAAAAAAATTCCTGCAGGACTGCAGGCATTCTAAGGAAAAACAAAAATCTACCAGGACTGCCTACTCCCTTCTTCTGCAAAATGGTTCTGCCAGTCCCTGCAGCTCAGGGCCACTTGTCTGTAACTGTCACACCTGATGCTGTCCCACAGCCCTCCCATGACCTGATCCAAAATGCAGAGGGACTTCAGCTGACAAGAAAACATCTGGCTGCCACAGCTGGATCCACCAGGCTCCTGTACACCCTAAGCTGTGCGTGCCATGAAATGACATCATGTTTGATCACCTAGAGAAACAGGGCTGGGACAAACAGACACAGACTGTACCAGCAAGGCATCTATGAGCTCATCATCGTGTTTCCCTTTCTCCAGCAAGGTTCCAATCTGTGCCTTCAGCACCTTCACTTCTCCACACAGTATGTGGTTCCTGGCTCTTGAGGCATCAAGTTTTTTTTTTAATTCCTCATGGCTTTTTTGGAGAGCGTTGTGTTGCCCAGTGAGTTTCTGCAGTGATGCAAAAGGAAATGAAAGTTGTAACTCATCACCAAGCTCCAGGTGCTGTGGTGAGTAAAACGAATCACATATTACCTGGTGGAATCTAAAAAATGGGACTGGAATACTGCATTATTCCTAAGGAAGTAGAAATTATAAATGCTACTTGGTGCCTGCTTGCCACCATCCAAAAAGGGTCTGTCTGCTCAGGAATCCAGGTGGTCTGGGTTGATTCTGCATTATTTTTGATTCTGATTCTCCATTATTCTGTTCAAATGGAGAAGCCCAGAACCCTAGAGATACAGGAGGTGTGAGGGGATGTTTGTATTTGGGATGAAGAATGCACACCTGGCCAAGGGGCAAGAGGGGTGCTAAGGAGTTTGGGTGCAGCCATAGCAGGGCTTGGCTGTGAACTGGGGCACAGCTTCCTCCAGCACATCAGGTGGGTTTATGAAATGGTTTTAGCCAGGGTGTAACACACCCTGAAGGCAGGACAAATTATTACACACTGCTCCACACCCAAACAGGACTCAGTCAGCTGACAGGGTATTACCTCCAAAGATTCCTTCTTTTCTTTTTCCAAGCTGCGAATCTTCAGCAAGTTCCTCTCTTGGGCTGACAACTTCCTTGGATCAGCAAATTCCAGAAATCCCTTATCCATCTCAAGCAGTGAAGTTTTGATCTTGTTTTGACTCAATTTATGCTCTAGCTCTTGAACCTATGGCACAATAATCACAACTCACCCAGAGTTTTGATGGGAGTACAGTGCAAAAAGGACACAGCCAAAGGCAGCTCTGATTATTTCTTGATATTATCATGGTTAACTAACAGAGAGCAGTGTCTGTGTCAGTTTTCAAATTGAAATTTAGCTGCCAATAAACATGCAGATTTTAGGGCATCTGTGCAGGAAGGAGTTATCTGGGACACATGGGAGATCTGTGCCTATGTGGAGCCACATCTGGAGGCCAGACAGGCACTCCAGAGCACTTGGAATTGCTGCTGTGTGAATCCAAGTGAACTCAGCCTGTCAACTCTCACTGCAGGCTGCTTTCATAGTCAGTAGGAGGAACTGGGCTGTTCCACAGCTCAGTTCTTCTGAGCTGTGGCTCCTGCTTTGGAGGAACCTGCCTCACTTTTGATCCAGTGACTGGATTTACAAGATTCCCACCGACTACAGAAGGGGCCTGAGGAGTCTGGGTCAGAAAGAAATCTGTACATGAAAGCAGAGAACAGCAGGAACAGTGTTCAGATGAACCCTAGGCAGGGGATATAACAGGGGGAAATGGAATTTGCTCAAGGGAAAGCAGAGGTTAAAAATCTCAGTCAATCAGAGTGCGAAAAATCACAGTTTGATGGCATATAATTGAACAGCAGAAAAATAGGAAAATTACATGTCAAACTGCCTGAGAGAAGTTTTATTTAGATGCAGACAAAACTGTCTCCCTGCCTCCTGCTGACATTTCAGCTAAACTCTGCCCTTCAGAAGGCTCAAGAGTTAAAGATTTTACTGAAGCTCCCGAAGGAACAACTTGAAAACCTGAGCTGGCCTCAATTCTTCCCATCTGACTCCAAGCACTGAACAAAGGTGTCTAAGTCAGAGCACAGACACTGACAGGGCTCCTTCTGTTCTCAGTGGAGAGAGGCACCTTCAAAACACCCTGGGACTTGAACTAGGCTGCCACAGCTCTCCAAGGTCACTGAACTCCTCCCTTTGCCACAGATGTGAAAGATTCCCAGCTGAAATACCAAACCCTGCACGGCTGCAGCAGAGTCATTAACACAGTGTGCACACATCAACACAGAGATGTTAACAATTAATGAAGAATTAACAGCACTTTTACCTTAAATTGAGGAGATATCTCTACTTAGAAAGAGAATTCCAGCTGAAATGGCTCCGTGCAGGGCCAGAACTCACCCTGGTTTGGAGAAGAAGAATTTGCTGGGCTCGACCACGCCAGCTGCCAGAATTGGTCAAGAGACTTTGGATATTCACATCTTCCCCAACTTCTTTGGCTAAAATCTGGGAAGAAGGATTGATACCACCAATTAGGCTTAAAAGGATGTGTTGGCAACAGGGGAGGAAAAGCAGCTCTCTCTAACAGGGAACACAAAACAGTTTTCAATATACACAATTCTTTTTGACAGGATGAATATTTACCCATAACTAACCAGGAACAGAGTAGAGATATTGTCTTCATACACACCAGGAATTAAGCCAATCTCCCTTGCAAAATTCTGACACAGCTAAACTTAGTATGAAGAGCATTTAAATTATTTATAAAAAGGTCAGCAGAGTTCTATTTTTAGGACCATATTCTCTACTCTGATCTGCATTGCAGGTCTCCTACACAAAGTAGAGAAACCAAAGAGAATCAGAGCACATAATAACACTTAAATCCATCATGAATCAGAGGAAAAGGTTATTCTGGATGTCATTCCAGCAAACTCTTCAAAGACATGCTTTAGTTCAAGCATGGCCTTTAATCCCATTGATTCCCATGGGACTGGAACCTACATTAAAAGTAAATACATTATTAAATGTATGGGAAAGGAGGAATGAACCTGGATGTATGTCACAAACAGTTCTGCTGATCTGGGACTTTATAACTCAAAAGGATTTGGACAGTGGGAATGCTGGACACAGTGGGGACAAAACATGAGATCCCAGGAGCACAATCTCAATTCCAGCCCCATCCTCGTGTCTTCCTCACCTCCCTGCTCCACTGGAATAGCTCATGGGGGCCAAATAAAGGCCAAAAGCCTCCCAGTTTCCCCAGACTGAAGCTGCTGCAGTGCTACCTTTTGGGTGAGCTTCAGCTCCTGTTTCACGTTCTGGAGCTGGTTCCGATAGTCCGTCACTTTTAGGTTGGCTGTGCTCAACTTCTCTTGCAGTGCCTTCACCTCTGCACTTTCAGCCTTTGAGGAGAGGAATGGACTTGGTGAGAACAGGACCCTCAGGGAAAAACTGAAGTGATTAAGATCCAGGGATCCATCAAGATCACAGAATTATTTTTGTCAGACTCGATTTTTGGGGCATAGGGGAGGTACAGGGGTGTTTGGTCCCAAAACTGGTGACAGGGATACATCCTTGTTCTACCAAGGAGCTGAGTATCAGCTGCTCATTTCCTCATTCCAATTACAATTCCTACCAAGTTTCCTTCCAGCATTTTCAGAGTTGATTCCTTGATTTCTGCAGCGTTGCCACCAAGGGAATGGATTTTTTCTGTGGCTGCCTGGAGCTGGAAAAGAACCCCATTGTTAGTGAGACTGGATGCAGAGGACAGCATCACCCCATGGAGTATTAATTAGCAAAAAAGTGTAACTTGGATGGTTATTTACTCTAAAAACCCCCAAACTCCCTTAATTTTCCCTTCTTTTTTAATACAATCAGTAGGAAAGCATAATTATTTTTTTCTGAAATGCTTCTCAAAGATTCATGTTATACTTTACAGTGGAATAACTTCAGATGTCTCTGACTTGCTGAGATGGGATCAAATTTCAAGTATGGAGATTTCTGAGGCATTTTATCACCAAAAGTACCTCAAATTAATGTTTATATACATAAATTCAAATCCTGTCCATCCCAGAATATTTCATAAAAAGCAAACAGTTCTACTCACTAGACCTGACACCTACCTGACACCCTATAACTGAGATTTTAATGGTGTTAAGACTCTTTATCTTTAGCTGGGAGCTCTAAAGTAGCATTTTTTAATCCATGAAGAATAAAGACTCTGTCTCCTCTTGCTGGCCACAGCAAAGGAAAACAGGCATAGAACCCCTCCTGCCTTGAATCATGCCCTTTGCTGTTGCAAACATTTCTAAATGGATGAGAGGGCAGGAATTTGGGGCTGGAAAGGCCAGGAAGTGTTGCTTTAAAAGTCTGGGACTTCATTCTTTGAGGTGGGTGGAAAATCTTGATTTTTTGCCTGAATTAAAGAAGGCTCTAAGGAAAAGCTCCTTCATGAAAGGGGAATCTAGAGGAAAACTCAGAGCCAGCTCTAATTTCACCCTTTCTCATGGGTTAGGGCCACCCTTTCTACCCAGTTCTTAAAATTTTGTAGTCAGTGGACTGAGAATGAGGAATTTCAGCTGGAGCTGGCAGCTGCTGGCTCAAGTTCTGAGGAAATTTTCTGCAAACACCCCTTTGCTTACATGGCCCACCCTTTGCCAAGTGATTGTTCAGGGGCCACACCTTCCATTCTGTTTGGGGGAACATAATCATGGGAAAATATTTATGATTTACAGATTTTGCAGCTTTCATGCAAGGAAAGAGCTAAAAATATGTAAAATAACAGTGTTTTCTATCTATCACTCCACATTTTTGACAGGTACCTCCTGGTGTCAAACATTTGCCTTCATTTTACACATCATTTATATCTTCATCTTCTTCCTGACATGTTCGTGCTTTTTTCTTTTTGGGTCAAAATCTGAGAATATTTAATGTTTCTGTCTGAGTAATGGTCATCACAGTTCTGCAGTGGAGGAGCAGAACCAAGTTGATTTTTCCTTAAATTATTCATGAATTTCTCCACTGCTTGTGTGATTTTGTAGGTGCCAAACTACACCTGATGCTTGTTTGCCAACCTGCCAACTGCTTGACAAGACCCCTCTGACCAGAACACTGTGGATTTATGCTGGAGTTCTCCAGAATTTAATTTAATCTACGACTTCTTGATCTTTCAGGTAGCTGGGGAGCAACTCAGGTGGATGCATGACTCGTGTTAATAAGTGATGGTGAAAGACTGAGTCAAAATGCATCTGTCAGTATTATTGATTCATTTAACTGATGTCTTCTATGAAAGCAAAGTTTAGAAAAAAAAACAAAAACTAAAAGAATCACCAATATTGTGTAAGGAAGAGGAGCAGTAGCCAAAGGACAAAGCAAATATTGACATCAGGACAACTCATTTTTAATTCAGCAGCCACCTGAGTAAAATTACTTCTATGAAAGGTTGGCAAAAAGTCACAGTAAAGTAGAAAATTTAATCTGCCTGAATGAAGATTTCTGTCTTATATGATATGGTTTGGTGTTGTCTGAGTTCTGTAAGTACTTATTCCAGAAAACAGCTTTCATTATGGGGATGACAAAGGCTTAGAAGAATAAAGAACTAATTACTGAATGATATTAATGAGGTGGGAGTGCAAGACATAAAGGTGTGAAACTTGCTTCTCCTCACCAAAAAATAAGTAGTAAGAGAAATATCATTGCCAAACTCGTAGAAAAGTCTCTGTGCTTCTACAACTGAACATTCCCAATTGCTGTTAAATAAATCCTTGGCTCATTATAACCTGGGGATATCCTTTCCTAGCTCCTCCTGTCTGCAGAGGTGAAACAGCTGAGGGAACACATCATGGGCAGAAATGATTACAAACCAAAGCAAACACAGATTTATGAACAAATTCAACATGGGAGCATGAATCAAAGCCGTTTTCTAACCCAGAGGTTTGATTTCCATGGTTTAGGGTGCAAAAAGAGAACAAGAAAAAGGCCTCACTTCTCTCTCCAGCTCCTTGACTCTGTAATTCAGCTGCTTCACTCTGGCTCTCTCACTCTCAAACTCAGCAGTCACCTCACGGTTCCTTTTGGCCAACTCAACTATTTTAGTGGCTGCCACGTCTCCAGCCAAACCAGACACCCCTGCAAAGGACACAGGAAAGCAGAGGGCACATCTTACAGGCAGGATCCAGAACAGACCATGCTTTTGTTCCCTGTCACAATGTGCTGTCACTGTCCCATCCCTTCCTCCCAGAGCTGTGCCAGGCACTCAAATGAACAAGTGAGGGAAGAGATGTCAGAGGAGCCAGCTGGACAGGCTGGTCCTTTGCTTCAGCAGCACATCACAGCCACATTTCACAGCTGTGGCAAGGCCACAACAGTGGTGGCAGCAACGTTTTTACCTAGAGAGGGCAGCAGTGCTTCCTGCTCACTGCTGGGAAGGGGTTGGGAACAGGAATTTTTGGCATTATCACAGAAAAAGGCAACACTCTGCTTTGTCTGGTTGTTTACTATTGAGGGAGTTGCTGGAAGAGAGGTGTGAACATTTGTAGACATCAGTCCTCAAAGGTCAGGCACAACATCACAGATGGGTCCTGGACAAGGTCCAGGAGATTTCATTGTGTTTATTTATAACTCCCTTGGGATTACACAGGGAGCTTTACTGGATGACTCTTTTTAATTGCTCTTTTGAACAGCCACGTCACTGGCTCCCTTGTCAGGGAGGGTTTGATTAGTGCCACAAACAGAGCAAAGCCCAGGCCTGGCTGTTGTGTCACCTGGTGAAGGAAAGCCCTTGAACAAGTGCAAAATCAATGTCATGGCAAACAATGCCCACAGAAACTTCCAGCTCAGCAAGGAACGGGAGCCTGCCACAAGGAGCCCTTGGTGGGGGTGTGAAGACTGAACTTGGCTGCTGCCATTCCCCTTCACTCTTTCATTGTCCTTCAGAGCTCTGCAATTATCACTTTTCTCTGATATCCAGGAACTGGGGTGGGATGAGAGGTGAGAGGTCACTCACAAGTGAATGCTGAGGCCTAATGGGGCTACACAAAATATAGCTGAGAACAGAATTTGTTTCTATACCACTATTTAAAAAACTTGTAAGGAATGTGATTTATTGTTTTAAATGAATTTATTTTAAAAGTATTTCAAATTATTTAAAAAAAGCACTTTAAATCAGTTCATTATTTTTAAAACCATGTCCACAGTTCTCACTCCTTTGTGTGGTTTGTGTTACTCCTCCCACCCAGGAGCTGCTTTCACCTCAGTTTTCAGGATAAATAATGGCTGAGAATCACAGTAAATGCTAAATTCACCAAAGCCAGGTTGCTGCTTCCATGTGAAATGGATGATCTCCAAATGCATTGCACACACTCAACCAAGGCTTTTCATTCCCAAGCAATGTGGGGATTGCCACAGTGCAGGGAGAACAAGGCAAGGCATTGGCATCACCCAGAGAAGCTGCAACAGCACATCTGGCTCTGGTCCTGACCAGGAAGAGCCTGTCACCTCTCCTGCTCACAAACTACAGCTGCTTTTCAGGGATTAAGGTGCAATTTAATGTTATTTAGTTCTCTTCGTTGCTGCTTTCCCCCTTCTCTCCAAGCCTGGTCATCACTGTCCTGACCAACAGTGGCACCCAGTGGAGGAGGTGCAGCCTGCACAGTTCAGTTTTCAAAAGACACCAAAATCACTTCAGAAACTGAAGTTTGCATTTATCCAGGATCCTGCCTGTGCTGTGTTCAGGCAGAAAAAAAGGAGCCTAAATAAGAAATTTAACCCCAGAGAGCAGAGAAAGCTGCAGCACAGCTCTTTGACACTAACAGGAAATTTTCCAAAATATTATTGCTATGGAATATCATTATTTTTGTAGCAAGTTTACAGTTCTGTGAGGAACAGAAATCTCTGTGCTCCCTAAAAGAGCACTGTTCTTTTCAGGGCCATTTTTTGGTCATCAGCATCAAGCAAACCAACATGGTGAAAATACAAGAGTTGCTGTGTTTACCTGACAGAGCCAACCTCTCCTCCTGCACTCTTTTCTGGAGCTGCTTTATTTCAAAATCCTTCTCTGACACCAGTTTGTAGAGCCTGCAGTTCTCATCTCGGACCTCTCGCAGCTGATCCTGCAGCTCCTCATTCTCAGCCTCAAGCAAACTGGGAAAAAAATAAACCATAAAGGCAAATAATGTACAAATAGGTGCTCTTAGAAATAAAATATCTGCACGATAGGCTGAGCTTACCAGGAGTGAGTTTATTGAATTATGCAGAATATCCTAAACCTCACATAAGAACACAAGCTGATTATCTGATCTATTCATTTAACATCTTCTTAAAAAAAAAAATAAATAAAAAAAATCTGCACTTTCTTGAGCTGTCTGGGGCAAAACATCACAGCACAGGTGCATTGAGGTTACCAAACTGTAATCTCAGTGTTACTTACCTGGCTCTTCAGAGGAAATCAGGCAGCACTCAGCACGTGGGACATCCAGGCTTTCTTTTCTACACTTGACAAAGCCTAGAGAAGCCAACAAAGCATCAACTACAGAGCTGCCCCCAGGGTCCTTTAAAAATCAATGTTTTAGAGCAATTCATAAAAGAACAATTTCCTGTGTCCTCAGCTGATTCTTTTGGAACCCCGTGGGCATCAGCTTGTATTGTTAATGGTGCCTTTTGGAATTCATTTAGAAACAGAGAGTATCAAAAAAAGGCCCTCTGGATGGAAAGAAATAGCCCTGCTTCTCCTATTCTTCAGGACATTTAGCAACATTTAAAGGTTTCATCTCTCTAAGACATCCAGAGAATTAATAACTTTAATTGCTTTGCTGCCCTGATGTGATGGGTCCTTCAAATATAAAATCCAGGAGCTGTGGCCTCAGGGGCTCAATTCAATTGTTGGAGTTCAGAATTATCTGAGCTCCCTGACATGAGGTCCTTCAGAAAACTTGGGAATCAATACAATTATCCACACACAGGTGACATTTGGGCTGCCCACCTGACCCCAGCTGCTGCAGCTGGTGGAAGATGCAGGTCTCCAGTGCCCTGTGATTGCCATGTGGAAGTTCCTGATAATCTACAGCATCTCAGTTATCCAGACATCTAAATGAGCTGGATGAATTGACTCCTAGATTCTTATTTTCTACAAGGTAACCTGAAATGTTTATACTCTGGAGATCTGATTTGGACAAAGTCCAGTTGCTACAGTATCTACCTGTAGACACAGCCAAGTCAGATGTCTCATTAATCACCTCAATTTTTTGATTCCAAAGTTTTAGCAAGCTCCTAGCACTCATTGGACCTGAGACTTTTTAAACCCTCCATCTGCCCATGTCAGAATAAATGGCCCCTTAAGGCACTGCCATAAACAGCACAGCCAGTTTAGGAGAGGATTCATAATGCATAATTAAGAAAGGCACTTGTGTTTCAAAGCTGCAAATCAAAGGGAGATCAAAGGCAGCTGCTCACAAAGGAGAAGAAAGCAAGGAGCAATGTGAGCAGGGGAGAGGCAGAACTGAGTTATTCCCACATGAACCACTCAGAGGAGTGAGCAGGGAAACTCAGATCCAATTAGAGACACCTGAACCAGAAGATTTTGAACAGTTGGAGAATTAGCATGGAAAAAAAGGCTCGAAGCTCTTAACACACCTGAGCAGTGAAGTCTTCTCAGAGCTGGAGTCCAAGCCTTGAGGAAAAGCATTTAGAGGAGGATGGACAGAAATCCCAACTGCACCGAGCTGGAGTCTCCTCTGAGCAACTTCCCACCCCATCCCAGAGTGACTCTCCCTGTCCGAGGTAGCAGATCCACCCGAGTGCCTCAGCTACAGAAAACGAGCCAAAAGAAATGGGCTGCAAAACTTTTCACTCTCCTTCAAGGAATCGCAGCCAGGTGGAGCTTATGAGCAGGGCTCTGCCTGGAATCCAGGTGGTTTCCCAAATAGCATGCCCTGTTCAGGCCAAAAAAAGTAAGGAATTTGACTTTTGTCAAATTGTGTCTTTCCCAACTCTCTAGAAATTCTCCACGTGACAGGGAGAGTCACTTAGATACATTCAAGTACACCAAACAGAGAAGGGAGGATAAAGTTACAGAGAGAACATAACAGAAAGGCAGAAACATCAGCTAAACACTTGTCTAAACAAGATTTGGGAGTAGGATGGGAGGAAGGAAAAAAGAATTCCCAAGGCTCAGAGGAAGGGAGACTTGTGAGAGGAGAATGTTTTCTGATTGCTGCTGTAAACAACAGTGACAAGCTGAAATCACTGCCACTGCAGGCCATGTGGAGTCCTGTGATCCTGGAACAGCCCTCTGATGTGCTGTCATGGGAATACTGCAGAGAACATCCTGGTGAATCCCTTCCAGAAACAAATCCTGCCTGGATTTGATCACTCACAGCCAGACCCCTGCTGAATGTACACAAGCAAAGGACAATCCAGATATATCTGCCACACCTGCCATGTCAAATGGGGACTTTTGACAATGACACAGAAACAGAAGTAAATAAAAAACCTGGGATTACTCAGGGCTTAAGTACTGAACTGTAAAGAGCAGAGAACTACTGAGCTCCTGCACTCTGCACACTGCCCATGATGTGCCATGGGAGCACCCAAATCCCTTTCCTCCACCAAACAACTGAACTGTGGGAATCAGCCTCACAGAAATTTAAAAAAAAAATCTGATTTCCGTCATAATCTTCTACAGATTGTCAGAAAAAAGGGAAGAGGAATTGTTGAAGGGAAAAGGACAGCTGATAGAGGTCAGATCAGGGGCTTAACTTGGCAAATCAGACAGCTCTGGTGAGACACCAGTGTGTGAAGGAATTTCTGCACCTTCAGCACAGCCACAGAGCACAGCCCTGACCAGCAGGGCACCTTTGGGGTGTGTCCAGCCTCAGATCTGTTCTAGCCAGGAGAAATATTAATTGGGTCAGGAGAAAAGGCTGACTACATCCTGGGAAGAAGAGAAATTACCTGAGCTGGGACTTCAAATCTCTGCTCCAGTACTCAGCTCAAAAGAAAAAACAAGATTAAGGGAGATCCATAGCAAAATTCCCATTGTCCTGGTAATCTTGTGATCCACCAAGCCAGGATATATTGCAAAGAAATCAGGGAACACTCTTGTGCACTGCAGGCCTGGGGCTTGCTCCCATCAGCTGCTTTGCCTCTGTCCACCTTTGGAAATTATTCACGTAGGGAACCCATTTGCTTAAAGCCAGGCAGGAACTCACCAGCAGTTCAGAGGATGCCAGTGATCCCAAAAGACTGGATTTTGTCAGGTAATACCTGGCTGCCCCTTCATTTGTAAAATAAAGATATTAAAGAGCACAGCACAATACCCTGAGGATAATTATGGACAGAGAGAACCTCCTCAGGATAATGAAAGCCCAGAGTATGAGTACAGAAAGTGTCTTGTCAGCTTAATAATACTGAATTTCACGAGATCATAAGCAAAAATACACTCCAGTGACTTCCTGAAGGAACCTTTACCTTTTGCTGGCATCTTCCTTTTCAGGAGGTGCTTTATTAAACAGGTTCAGATCACTCAGGGCTCCTACAGCCTCCTTTGAGCTGCCAGTGTTCTTCTGACTGTTCTGCTTCTCCTTCTTCCTCTCCATCAAATTTTGCAGCCGCCTCTGCTGTTGCTTCTGATAAGCCTTAAATTGGCCTTTGAAATCTTCACACACATTTATGTCTGGCTCCATTGTTTACTACAAGCACAACAAGAAGAAAATAAAAAGTGACAGAGAGCAGAGATCAGCACTGCTCTGAAAAACATCCCCTTCTGGCTGCTCTGCAGTTTTTCCTCCCTGATTTCTGCCCAGTCTCCCTCCTCCTCCTCTCCAGCCCCAGGGCCTTGCCTCAAGTGCCTTTTTCCAGAAATGGCTTTTAAACAGCCCTTTAAAAAAAGGAATTTGGTCTGTTTCACTCCAGAATTCAACAAGCAACGTTTCCAAATGTTCTTAAACAGACCTGTTTAAATAAACATTTTAACAGAGGAGCAGGTTGGGGTCAATCTAAGCCAGTGTGGCAGCCAGGTCACACTGGCTAAAGGGAGCATGGAGAGTTTGGGACCATCCATCCTCCCTGTCCATGTCCAGGAAAGGTGCAAATCCCCCCATTTTTGGGTTAATGGGGGACTGCCAGAGGAAAAAAAATCTTTTTTTTCCTTATGCTCCCTTCAGGCAAGATAAAAGTGTGGCTTACACCTTTCCTCCAAATTTCTAATCACTGAGTGGTAACATTAAAAAGTTAAATATTAATATATTAATTATTAATTATATTATTAATATATATTTTAAAGTAATAATGTTACCCAAATATTTTCTTAGGATGAGTAAAGACAGTTTTCTGATAAATTGCAGCCCTTTTGTCCTTCTGTTTGACACTTATTGTCAACAAAAAAACCCTTTTACACCTTTGGTCTAGGAAAACCAATAGATAAATACCTCCAAAGGCACGCCCTGCACTGAGTAATTAACACAGGGCCTTTCCCACACTGAAGGAAATCCAATTATCCTGATTAATGCATCAAAATGCAGCGTGTCCCTTTGTGTGCCTGATGGGCAGAGTCACCTGGACAAGGTGCACTGAGGATTGAGGAGTGCAAAGAGCAGAGTCTGCACAGTCCACAGGCTCTGGGAATGAGGGAGCAAAGATTTACTGAATCAGAGAGGTTGGAAAATTAGTTTTAATTGATTAAAGGTGACTCTGAGATTTGGAAATAGCCTACAGAGATAAGAAGTCCATTCCATTTGCTTAAGCAAACTGGATATAAATTTTAGACAGCTTTTCTGGTTTCAGTAACCAGAAAATTAAATTTTTAGATTTCTTAGGTTTAAATGCTAGGTTTAGCCATTGACCTTAAAGATAGCAAAGACAAGTAAGAACATCTTCAAACAGCAGCTGTCTCTGTCCTGAAAATATCCTAGAATTCTTAGCAGAGTAACTATTTTAGGCTTTAAATCACCTTCATGTATTTTCTCAGAATTTTCTTTACTTAGACTGCATTACTGATTAATTTATTATTTGAGTTATTTACTTATCTATAGGCCAAAAATGTGCACAGTACCCAAGGTGCAGTTCCACTGAAGGCTGATCTGGAACAGAGACCAGACAGAGCAAAAGGATAAAGAAGGGATTTATTAAAAAACCTCACTGGATACTCCTGGGCAGCACAAGAGCCCAGCTGGGCCACACACAAAGTGAACCCCAAAATGGAAGACCAGCCACCAGGTCTCACACTTTTATAAATTTTGGTCCATTAGCATATTGGAGTTAATTGTCCAATTACAGCTTCAGGTTATGAAGTTCCATCCTCCTTGTTTTTTCTTCTCACTTCACCACTGGTTTTGTTCTTGGGCCTGGAATTTGTCTGGGCTGTCCTTGGGGCTGAGCTGGAGCAGGAATTGTTTTGTGTCCCTGCTGTGTGAAGGGAGCTCAGCAACGCTGAATGTGAACCCCAGAACCACCCACTGAAACTGCCCAGAACCTGAAAAATATGAAAACTAAAACTTAAGGCATCATTTCCCCCCTTCAGAGGCTCGACAATGCCTTTACCTTGTTGAGTCTTTATTACAAATACAAGTACTTGACATCAACACAATGCTACAATGGAAAAGCCTTCTCAGACCCTCGAGTCCAACCATTAACCCAGCAGCACCAAACCCTGTCCCCAGGTGCCACATCCACGTGGGATTTGAGCACTCCCAGGGACAGAGATCCCAACACTTCCCTGGGCAGCCTGTTCCAATGCCTGGCCACCCTTTGGGTCAAGAAACATTCTCGAATATCTCATCTAAAACATCCCTGGCTCCAGCCAGGAGGGCTCCAAGGCAGGATCACCTGGAGCAGGTGACAAGGAACTCATCCAGGAAGTTTTGGAAAGTCTCCAGAGGTGGCTCCACACCCTCCCTGGCCGGNGAGCTCAGCAACGCTGAATGTGAACCCCAGAACCACCCACTGAAACTGCCCAGAACCTGAAAAATATGAAAACTAAAACTTAAGGCATCATTTCCCCCCTTCAGAGGCTCGACAATGCCTTTACCTTGTTGAGTCTTTATTACAAATACAAGTACTTGACATCAACACAATGCTACAATGGAAAAGCCTTCTCAGACCCTCGAGTCCAACCATTAACCCAGCAGCACCAAACCCTGTCCCCAGGTGCCACATCCACGTGGGATTTGAGCACTCCCAGGGACAGAGATCCCAACACTTCCCTGGGCAGCCTGTTCCAATGCCTGGCCACCCTTTGGGTCAAGAAACATTCTCGAATATCTCATCTAAAGCATCCCTGGCTCCAGCCAGGAGGGCTCCAAGGCAGGATCACCTGGAGCAGGTGACAAGGAACTCATCCAGGAAGTTTTGGAAAGTCTCCAGAGGTGGCTCCACACCCTCCCTGGCTGGTCCTTTCCAGCGCTCTGCCGCCCTCAGCGGAAAGAATTTCTTGCCCATTTTAGGCAGAACTTCTTGTGTTTACCTTTGTTATAAACACATATTATAAAGTTGGCTTTTCGCAAATATTAAGATGAGTTGTTACAAATATGTATTATGGCATTGGTTTTCTTTTCTTTCTTTCTTTTAACACCCATATAGGGTGGGCACTCTATGTATGGTATGGAAATGGGTTTAAAGATAGAGTTTTCTTTAGGAGTAAAGTAAATTGATAAAGTGTCTCTGCAGTGAGTG
>VZTB01011435.1:323467-362987 GCA_013397245.1 Thryothorus ludovicianus | reverse complement strand
CCTCAAATTGTTGGGCTTGGCCCATCTATCCAGGCTGTCCAGGTCCCTTTACAGAGCCCTCCTACCTCCAACAGATTGGCACTCATTCCCAGCTTGGTGTCATCTGCAAATTTACTTATGGTGGACTCAATCCCCTCATCCAGATCATCAAAAAAGATGTTAAACAGAACTTGCCCCAACACTGATCCCTAGGAGAACAGCACTGGTGACTGGCCNCCCCACTGGTGCCTGTCCCCAGCTGGATGCAGCACAGCTCACCAGCACTCTCTGGCCATCCTCAGTTCTGAGCCCAGCACAGAGTGCTCCTGTCCAAGCCCTGGGCTGCAGCTTTTCCAGGAGTATGCCATGAAAGACAGTGTCAAAGGCTTTGCTGATGTCCAGGTAGACAATATCCGGCCTTCCCTGCATCCACTAGTCAGGTCACCTGGTCATAAAAGGAGGTCAGGCTGGTCAGGCAGGACCTGCTGCTCCAAAATCCATACTGGCTGAGTCTGATCCCTTGGCTGTCCTGTAGGTGCCGTGTGATGGCACACAAGTGTTCCATTACCTTGCCAGGCACTGAAGTCAGGCTGACAGACCTATAGTTTCCCAGATCCTCCTTCTGGCCCTTCTTGTGAGTGGGCATCACATTGGCCATCCCAGTCATCTGGGACCTCACCAGTGAGCCAGGACTGATGATAAATGGTGGGAGTGGCTTCAGAAGCTCATGTGCCAACTCCCCCATCACCCTAGGGTGGATCCCCTCTGGTCCCCTAGATTTGTGAGCATCTATTAAGAAGCACCTGAATTACCCTCACCTTCTGGGTCAGGTTGTAACATTTTATTGGTGGATTCTGCACCTGGGACAGGTCCAGGGGAGCGAGAGGCTGGAGAGCAGCGCTGCAGATAGGGACCTGGGGACTCTGCTTAATGGCAAGTTGAAGACTTGTTGAAGATGGCAAGCTCAAGACCTGTGTACCCCCATGATCAAGAAATCAAACAATGGGGGCAAGAGAGCTGCATGGATGAGTAGAGAGTGGTAAAATCCCAAATTAAAGAGAGAAATGTGTGGGATGTGGAAAAGGGACAGGCCGCATAGGAGAACTATAGGAACATCATTAGGGTATGCAAAAATGATTGAAGGAAGGCCAAGGCCCAGTTTGAATTGAATCTGGCAAGGGATATCAAAGACAACAAGGTCTTCTACAAATACATCAGCAGGAAAATGAAAATTAGGGAAAATGGAAGGCCACTGCTGAATCCGATGGGTATAACAAGACACAGAAATGGCAGAAGTACTGATTGTCTTTCATGCCTTAGTTTTTACTGCTGACAATGTTCCTCAGGAATCCCAAACCTCAGAGGTAAGAGAGGAAGGCTGGAGAAAGGAAAACCTCCCCTTGGTCATAGAGTGTTGGGTTAGAGACCAGTTAGACTAACTTAACACTCATAAATCCATGTGTGATGGGACACACCCATGGGTGCTGAGGGAGCTGGCAGATGTTGTTCTGCCACTCTCCATCATCCTTGAACATGGAGAACGGGAGACATGCCCAATGACTGGAGGAAGGGCAGTGTTACTCCCAAATGCAAAGAGGGCAAAAAGGAGTATTTGGGAAACTACTGTTCAGTGAGCCTCACCTCCATCTCTGGAAAGGTGATCAGATCATTCCTGAGGCCACCACAAAGCCTGCAGAAGAAAAGAAATTCATCAGGATTAGTAAGTATGGATTCTCCAATGGGAAATCATGCTTGACCAATCTGATAGCCTTTTATGATGGGTCAGTGAGGGGAGAGCAGTGATGTTGCGTGCCTTGACTTCAGCAAGGCTTTTGACATTCTCCTGTGACACCCTCGTAGGTAAGCTCAGCGAATTTGGGTTGGAGGAATGTAGGGTGAGGCAGATGAAAACCTGGCTGGAGGGCAGAGCTCAGAGGGGTGGGTGCAGTCGGTGGAGTAGGATCCAGTTGTTCTCAGGGGTGCTCCCCAGGCATCGTTTTGGGTCAGCCAGCCTGTCCATCAGTGGCTGCAGGGGGGCACAGGATGCACCCTCAGCACGTTTGCCAGCCATGCAGAGCTGGGGGCAGTGGCTGACACACCTGAGGGCTGTGCCCCCATGCAGGAGGGCCTTGATGGGCTGGGGAGCTGGGCAGAGAGAAGCCTGATGAAGCAAGTGGAGGGGCTGGAGCATCTGTCACCAGGAGAGACTGTGGGAGCCAGGCCTGGTAAGTCCAGGGAGGACTGAGAGGCGATCTCACTGATGCATGGAAATATGCAGATGTGAAGAGGGTGGTGCCCGAGTTTTCAGTGGTGCCCAGTGACCAGACAAGGAGCAATGGCCATAAACTAAATCACAAAAAGCTCCACTTCAACATGAGGAAGAACTTCTTGATGTTAAGGGTGGCAAGGCACTGCAACAGGCTGCCCAGGGAAGTTGTGGAGTCTCCCTCTGGAGATATTCAAAATATGCATGGATGAGTTCCTGTGACACCTGCTTCAGGTGACCCTGTCTTGGCAGGGCAGTAGGACTGGGTGATCTCCAGAGGTCCCTCCAACCCTAACAATTCTGTTATTCGGTGAAATATACCCAAAGACATTGTGGCAAGAGGAGATAAATATGGCTAAATTAAGGAATTTTTCTATATTCAGAATTTATAAATGAAATCCTTCATGTATTTAACTGAAAGATAGCTCGAGTAATAAGGCAGTGGAGGAGAAAATAGAGAAAAAATGTGTTTGATGTTTATATTTTAAATGTGTCTCCATTTTTTGATAGCAATTTTGTCAGAACTTAAATCTGAAGAGGGTAGAGTTCCAACTGCAGCTCACCTCACACATCTTTTAGTGTGGCAGTTTATTATTTTTATTTTTTAAAATATGTAGTGCTGCTTTAATAAGGAGAAAATGGGTCAGGGTCTGTTAGATATTCAGTGTGTGGGTGGGAATCCTTTGACGTGCTTTCTGGGGAAGCCACTAACTTGGGAATTGCTGCTGAGAATCCAGGAGAACATGATAAAATTCAGTCAGTAGCAATATATATTACAAGTAAACCCTTTCACGCCCACTGAAAGGAAGAGGCTAGAGAGGTGGCTGAAATCTGGCAATTAACCAATATCATGGAAAATTTTTAAGTATGAGAAACTCGTGCAAAGCCAATGTAGAAGAAAAAATACGTGCTTTGTAATTCTCTGAGCAGAATAAGAAGTTGTGCCCCCAAAGTATGGCTAAATAGTATAGAATTCCTCATACAATTTAAATACCATTTTAAGACAGTTTTAAAGTGATTTTGAGGTGTGAGGGTGCTTCTGGATTTTGCTTTCAGAGTTACATAAAGTTTGCAGAATGAATGTGATATATTAGTTGAGCATTGTATGCCTTGGGGAAAATAGATTTTTTTTTTCCCCAGTTCTAGAAAAAAAAAGGGTTTTTTTTTGTCAATTTTGAGAAGCTTTTTTTCTGTGTTTATTAATTGTAGCTGAGTATTATATATTGGTGCTTTTCTTGCTAGATGCTATTTTTATTTAACTTTAAACTGTAATGGATAAGAAATAGAATTAATGTGCAATCAAGGCATTATATTCATTATATCGGTGCCTTGGCTACATATAAGTATATTTAATTAATTACCTATTGGGTTATTTCTTTTTAAAGAATTCTCCATGTGTGTCAACATCTGTCTTTCAAATGCAGGCAACAAAAATAAGTGAGTTACCTTAAATATTAAGTGGAAAAATTCAATTGAGAGTAGTAAAAAGACCCTCAAATGCCATTAATATTAAAATATTACTTTACTAACGTTTATTTTGTTTCCCAAAAGATTTGAGTAGGAAAGCCAAACATATTTCTGTATCTAAACATAAAATTCAAAATTGCCCTAACACAGAAAACACATACAAGACAACTGGTTCTGTTCCCTTTTTACATTGTTGGATATCTTGTCCCTTTAGTGTTTTTTTTAAAACCTTCTCAAAGGAAGGTGCATGTCTTTTATCTGGACTTTAGTAAAGCCTTTGACACTGTTCCCACTGAATTCTCCTAAAGAAATTTGCTGCTCATGGCTCACACAGGTGTAGCCTTGTCTGGGTAAAAACTGTCTGGATGGCCACCAGAAGGGGGTGGTGGCTGAAGTGAGATCAGCAGATGCCTGGTTATGAGTGGTGTTCCCCAGGGCTCGGTGTCTGGGCCTTTTAATATCTTTATAGATGGTCTGAACAAGGGATGACCATCTATAAAGGGCACTCTCAGTAAGCAGACAACGCCAAGCTGAGTGGGAATGTTGATCTGCTGGAGGGTAGGAAGATTCTACAGAGGGATTTGTACAGAGTGGATTGCTGGGCCAAGGACAGTTGTATATAGGTGAACAGAATAAATTACTTGGGCCACAGCCACTCGCTGCAATGCTGCAGGCTGGGCGCAGAGTGGAAAGCTTCCCTGCAGAAAAGGACCTGGGGGTGCTGGCCAACAGCAGCTGGGCACGAGCCAGTGTGTGCTCAGGTGGCCAAGGAGGCCAGTGGCATCCTGACTCCTGTCAGAAATCGTGCGGCCAGCAGGACCAGGGAAGTGATTTTCCCCCTGTATTCAGCACTGATAAAGCTGCATCTCAAGTCAGTTTTGGGCCCCTCACTACGTGGAAGACACTGAGGTGATAAATCATTTCCAAGGAAGGGAATGCTGGGGTAGGATCTAGAGAGAAAGTCATATGAGGAGTGGCTGAGGGAGATGGGGGTGTTCAGCCTGGAAGAGACTCAGAGAGGACCTTATTGCTTTCTACAACTGTCTGGAAGGAGGTTGTAGACAGATGAGTGCCAGTCTGTTTTCCCAAGTAATAACCGTAGGACAAGTGGAAACGGCCTCAAGTTGCACCAGGAGAAGTTTAAATTGGATGTTAGGAAAAATTTTGTCACGGAAAGGTCTGTCAAACCCTGGAATGGGCTGCCCAAGGAGGTGATGGACATTAAGGCATTCTGCACAAATCAAGAGGACATAAATTGTATTAAAATACTCCTTCTTGTATCTAACAATACAAATAAAATTTATTTCATCAGTAGATAGATGATAATTGTTGAGGATAGAAGACACCAGCAGTTTCCTGTGAAGATGGAAATTATAGAAATGTGTAGCAAAATGATGCTTGTCACTTACCAAGAGAAGGTCAAGACTTGTTGGTATTTAAGATAAACGTATAATTTACTAAGTGGCTAAATTGAACAAAAAAAGGCTGATTCATAGTCTTATTTCTTCTAGTATGATAAAAAGGAAAACAAGTAACTAACTGAAAATATTTGCAAATGTTTGTAGCAGAACTGAGCTTCACACTTAACTATGAAATATAAAAACTGTACAGAGAAATTCAGATTATTTTTCTGATTGAGTCATTGGGCTTCAAATACTGTTATTCTTAGATGCATTAGGATTATGTATACAGGTGACATAGACCATAAAAATTTATTACTTTGACTACATAATTCTATTTTTTCATGATAATAAACATAATTTGCATTTTAATTTGGTTTTAGTCTTGGTGACTTATCTGTGCTAAGTATTGTACAGACTGTTGAAAGGACTGAACATAAAATCAGGCAGTCAATTGCTGCTTTTTATTTGGATGCCTGAAAAATACATCAACTTAGCTTGATGCCAGAAGCAAAGATTTGGATAGAGAGATTTCAGAGAATTTCTCTGTAAAACCTCAGTGGAGAAAACATGTAACTCAGAAAGGAAGTTGCCTGTGGCCTTTTCACCACTGAATGGTGCAAGTGTTTGAGACCAATAGTGACTACAAAGTGATCTTGACACACATAGATTTATAAGAAATAATACAAGTGTCATACCTCAACAGCACAAACAATCTGTATTATTGATACTGTTTATACTGTCAATCTTACTGAGGTCATGAGAAGTTAGAGGCTGCTGCAATTTAAATATTTAAATACATGTTAGAAAATCAGAACCAAATTCTTTCTGATGATGATGTCCAGATTGGCCATTCATCTTCAAGAAGAAGATCTATGCCACCTGCCTGGCTGGCAGAGGAAAGAGGAAGGTAAGGAACTCTCCTTTCCCACAGGCCTCCTCTGGGAAAGCACTCTTTTTTATTTTTTTTTTTTTCTTTCTTTCCTGAAAACCAGCACCTTTTCCCCTCCAAAAAACGAGGAAGTACTTTTGCAAAGCTTGGAGACCAGCTGCTAAAACCCCCCAAAATTTTCTGTGTCAGGGCAGGTTTAACCTACTGCTGCATCCTTTTGGATGGCACCTACTGCTTAATCTTACATTTTGTCAGTTTAAGGTAATAGTTGATCTTCACCTCCTTCATGACTACAGGCTCTTCCTCATGAGCAGAGTAATTAGCAGCAAATACAAGGCAAAAAAGATGTCATTCATTTGACTATTAGAATGAGTTTTGGTTCCTTGCAATACAGTCTAGACTAAAGTTGGAGTGATGTGTGACATCTGGCGTGGAAGTGGATTCAACCCATCCTACAGTCTGCCTTCAAGTGGATGTTAGTACCTAGTGAGTACAATATTAAGATAGAACCTCTTGGCATTTAGTAGTGTTTTTGCCAAAAACTGATAATTCATGAAATTGTGCTAGTATGTTTTCATATTCTAAAAATAAATAATTAAAATTAATTTTCTGTATATAAGTAAAAATTACATGTCACGAAAAAAATTGAATGTGTAGGTTGTTACTTTTCCAACTAGCAGGCCCAAAATGTGTGCACATTGTGAATAATCAGTGCTGTCACTCTGTTAAACTTGATGCTGCAACAAAGCTCATTTCACTTAGAGTGAACTGACCCTCTTGGATACTGCTTTGAGTGTATAAAGAGCAAATTCCTATTTCAAGCTAACAAAATTTGGATATATAAGGTGAAATTTTCTTATGTAGAAATTGTATGTCCTTAATGTTAATTTATTATATGCATCAATACCAGCAGGTAAGGAAAGGCTGAATACAAAAGTTAGTGCTAGTGTGGTATTCTTTATCGTGGTAACGAGGCAGAACCCCATGAGTAGGTTTACTTTTACAGTATGCTTAAGGGAGGATTTTTGTGTTGTGGTAGTTTGTGTAGTTCAAATGATCTTTTTTCTGCCTGTTATGAAAGCATACTGTGCCATGAAAAATATTTAGATTTCCCAAAATAAAATGCATAATTAAAATACTTTTATTTTTTGCCTTCAAAGTAACCCATTATAAACATTCATGTAGATTACCAATAACATTAGCTAAAATGACTGGTAATAATGAGAAGATACATGACCAGTCATAAAATCAGACTTTGAGCTGGTTGTAATACTTACTGTATAGAACAAAATAGATGANAGGCTGAATACAAAAGTTAGTGCTAGTGTGATATTCTTTATCATGGTAATGAGGCAGAACCTTACGAGTAGGTTTACTTTTACAGTATGCTTAAGGGAGGATTTTTGTGTTGTGGTAGTTTGTGTAGTTCAAATGATCTTTTTTCTGCCTGTTATGAAAGCATACTGTGCCATGAAAAATATTTAGATTTCCCAAAATAAAATGCATAATTAAAATACTTTTATTTTTTGCCTTCAAAGTAACCCATTATAAACATTCATGTAGATTACCAATAACATTAGCTAAAATGACTGGTAATAATGAGAAGATACATGACCAGTCATAAAATCAGACTTTGAGCTGGTTGTAATACTTACTGTATAGAACAAAATAGATGAGACTTCTCAAGTCATTGTTGTGGTAGAAAATTCCACAGGATCACAGAGTAGGTCAGGTTGGAAGGCACCACACTGGGTCATCTGCCAACCTCCCTGCTCAAGCAGGGTCATTCCAGAGCACACCGCACAGGATTTGTGTCCAAATGGTTCTCAAATATCTCCAGTGAGGAGACTCCTCACCCTCTCTGGACAAACTGTTCCAGTGCTTGGCCACCTGCACAGGAAAGAAGTTCTTACTCATACTCTGGTGGAACTTGCTGTGAATCAGTTCCTGCCCGTTGCTTTGTGTCCTATTTCTTGACATCCCCGAGCAGAGCCTGGCTGCGTCCTCGGACACCTCCCTGCAGATGCTGGCAGACATCGACAGGGTCTCCTCTCAGTCCTCTCTTCTGGAGGCTGAGCAGGCCCAGCTCCCTCAGTCCATCCTCACAAGAGATGCTCCAGTCCCTTCATCATCTTTGTTACCCTCCCTCGGAGCTGTCCCAGCAGCTCTGTGTCTCTCCTGTGCTGAGGAGCCCAGAGCTGGACCCAGCACTCCAGATGTGCCTCCCCAGGGCTGAGGAGAGGGGCAGGATCACCAACCTCGACCTGCTGGCAATATTCTCCCCAAAGCACCCCAGGGAACCATTCTCCTTGGCCACAAGGCACACTGCTGGCTCGTGGACAATTTGTCATTCACCAGGACCCCCAGCTCCTTTTGCACAAAGCTGCTTTCCAGCAGCTCAGCCCTCAGCCTCTAATGGTGCATGGGGCTATTCCTCCCCAGGGGCAGGAGCCTTTGTTGAATTTGAGACAGTTCTTCTCTGCCCATCTCTCCAACCTGTCGAGGTCCCTCTGAAGGGATGCAGAGCACTCTGGGACTCTGCCCATTTTCCCCATCTTTGTGTCAGCAGCAAACTTAACTGAGGGGGCATCTGCCCCTTTGTCCCCATCATTGGTGAGTCAGTTAAACAGTGCTGGGACCAGCATTGAACCTTGGGGGCACCACCAGTGACAGGCCTCCAACTGGACCCTGTGCTACTGGTCACAGCCCTCTGGGATCTGCTGTTAGGACATTTCTCAATCCACTGAAATGTCTGCTTGTCCAGTCCACACTCCCTGAGTTTGCCTATGAGGATATGGTGAGAGTGTTGAAAGCTTCATTTAAGTCCAGCTAGCCAATATCCACTGCTCATTTCCATATTGCTGTTCCCAGGGATTTGGACTATTGTAGGTTTATGGGGAATTTAGCAGAATAGAGCAGCAGACATGGAAGACACTTTTTCTTGGTCTCATCTGTTTCTTTGTTTTGCATGGTCATATACTTGGTGGACAGGGTACTAAAACTGTGCCTGAAGGAAACCTTGAATTCTGTTTTCTTGGGTAGTTTGCAGATAAAAAATGGACAGAAAAAGAAATCTCTGTAGGCTTTTGGTGTTAATTTGATGTGTTATTTCATAGCTCTTTAGTTGAGATAATAGTTTATTATAAATTCAGATCTATTGTAGCAAGAATGATGAATAAAATGTTATTGAATTTTAAAAACTTAAATTTCGATATTCCTTTTATGCAATGACTTCATGGCTCAAAACAAGAACTGAATCTCATTTAATCAGGGGAATTTCTTGCTTTCAAAGGAATATGTTTCTATTTGTAATTATCATAATTAATAAGATATTAAACATTGAAAAATAGAACTGTGCAGAACTAAAAATGTCTTGTTGTCCCCTATCTCTAACCATTGCTACAGGAAGAAATGAGTGTATTTGGATGCCAATCTGGAAGCTCCTCAATGATGAAATAGATAAATATGTGTGTGCTGAATCTAAAAACATCATTAGAACCATGTTGTCTAGCATATCCTGGTTTGGGTTGCCTGTGGCCACGGCTACATTTTTCCCATTTGCATCCCTTTATCTAAACATGGGTCGCATAACTAAGGCTACTGTGGCTGTTATCTGGTTTATTTCGTGGGTGTGAGAAATTTATGGATTTTAAAGTTCCTCTGGAAGGTGGGCACATGGATGCAGAGCTATCACGCACTATCCAGATGCTTTTGGAGTTACTTTAATAATGGTACTTACTGTGGGGAAGTGATATTGGAGGAAATTTTCTTTCCCCACCGGCAGACCCACGAAAGTTACTCGGAGCTCAGCTCCAGGTGAGGTCTGGTGAGATCTCCTCGGAGTCAAAAGACTGAACCCCTCAGTTCTTTCCGAGCCCCCAAAGAGAGAGGTGTTGTTGGTGCCATCCCCTCTTGACAGTCACCTCTTTTGTCCCTCCCAAATACTTTAAAGTGTCCATAAGCACCCAGCAATCAGCTTCCTAGCCACTCTTTTGGGAAAAAATTCTACAAGGAAACAACCCAACCCCCAACAACTTTGCAGAAATTGTTAATGGGATTTGATCTGTTGTCCTGAGTTCCTTCTCATGTCAGGAGAACCTCCTGTTTACCATTTCCCTAAAAAGACTGAGGTCTCCTGAATCCTGTGATTTCTAGTTTGTTGTCTCCTTCACTACCATCACCATCAGCAGAAATTTTCCTAAGGACTTGGATTGCAGAGTATATCTGTGTATCTTAGATCTTAGATCAATGTTCAAAAGTATTATTAGTTGCTTGTATTACTTCCATGAAAAATAATCTGTTAATGCACCCTTCACTGTTATTTCTCCAACATCTGTTTTAAGGCTATGTCAGGAGCTGTGACGCCTGAGGTCAAATATTTGTGGAATATTTGTTTTATATTCCAGAAGGTTTTTACTAATTCCTTATTTTTGTTGCTATGGGTATTGTATGGTTTACTACAAGTATTCCCTCTGGTCCTGTATTAAACTGGCCTAGAACTTTCCTAGTATGTAATCAAACCATCTTAATCCAGTTTTCATGTACTTCTGTATTTGTTATCTTTTTTTGTTTTTTTTCCCCTTCTCCTTTCTGGAAGGGTTACTCATTCTCAGAAGGCAGTTAAAATCATAAAATCATTTGTGTTGTAAAAAAGATAATTTCTAAGATCCTTGATTCCAAGCATTAAATCAAATTACCAAGTTCACCACTAAACCGTGTTTTAAGTGCCACATTGACCTGTCTTTTAAATACCTCCAGGCGTGGTGACTCAACCACCTACCTGAGCAGCTTGTTCCAGTGCTTGACAGCATTTTGGTGAAAAAAATATTTTTAATGTCCAATGAAAACCTTCTATGACATAACTTGAGATAATTTCCTTTCATCCTATCACTGCTTACAAGAAGCAACCAACCCCAGCTTCACCACAACCTCCTTTCAGACAGTTGCAGGGGGTGATAAGGTCTGTGCTCCAGAGCCTTCACCAGCATCTCTGTGGAATACTTTTCTGTTGATAAATGCATATGAATGACCATTTCTGATTAATTCCATGAAGTGTTCAATTCCATTTTTAAGTTATAAAATGAATATCATTTCTGATAGTCTTAGTACTGAAAAGTTTCAATTGCTTTTGAGAAATAGAAGTTGTAATTTTTGTTTGAAAGAGCTGCAGAGGAGAAATGTAACTTGCATAACACTTCAATTACTAAAATGACCTCTTAAGATTAATTTAAGTTAGTTGTGTTACAACTTCGTTTAAACTCATCAGAGCATTGTACTTGCTTGAGATGAAGTTGGACTCAGCTTCTATTTCTTTTACAAACATTGGTTATATTGTGAACATAAATGCTGGCAAACCCTCTTATAAACCCTCTCATAAATCCTGTTATAATTATGACTGACCTGGAGCTGTTCGAATATTCTCTTTAAAGAAAAAAACAAAAACAACAAATCAATTAAAATCAAAAGCTGTACTTTAAATAATAAGCGACTTTACGATAACATGAAAGTAATTTTTTCAAACAACAGATTAGAAGACTTTTTTCCTTTGAATCATTGCAGAGATTTTTGGAAGGTTCCTGTGTAAAAGTAAAGCAGGGAGTGAATGGCATCTTAGAACTTTGTTTCTTTACTACCTGTGATAAAGTTTGGGCAAAAAGAGTTGTGGTTCAAGCTTCAGTGCTTCTTAGTAAGCATTGCTGTATTGGGAAGTGAAGCCCCTCTCTAAAAGTAGCTTGTGGTGTTGGTATGTGCTCTTACCTGAGCTGGGGGGATTTGATACATACATTTGACTTGATTCTAGAATTAAATTATTTAAAGAGAAAAGGGAATTATAATCTACTGGTTTAGCTCATACCCTAAGTCAACAAGATTCATCTGTTATGCTCAACCCCATCACTTGTTATAAGTTTAACACGTATCTAAAGTATTTTCATCTCTAAATATTTTAATCTTGAAGGACAATTTCAATAAAAGTTTGAAAAGGAATGTGCACTCTTTAACTAGAACCAGAATGTTCTTATTGCTTTAGCTTTCTGACGTCTTTCTGCCCCATAATCAACTTAAGGAGGTACTGCAGCTGGTTTGGAGATTGAGTGAGTTAATAATTAATAAGGATTTACGTGGACTTTGTGTCACTTTTTATTTTCAAACAGTTTGCTAACAAGTCACCTAAGGGCTTAAAATTGACCAGGACAATAAGCAGTAGCAGCCTGTCATGCAGTTGATGCTGATGAACAAAGAAAATAAATTACAGAAGTGAAAATAAGTATTATTGGTTGCACTTAATACTATAAAATTTTTTTTTCTCGTCAGGAACACAAAGAAACAATTCAAATAAAGATCTTTTTTGTTGTAGTTTTATGTAGAACCTAGAACTTTCTCTTTATATTTGCAATTATTTCTCTTTATAAATTCAATGATTATTCAATTTATCAAATGTTGCTACAGCATTACTTTTGCTCAAGAACATTCATTCAAATGGATGTCAGTATTATGTTGTTTTTTTTTTTCTTTTTTCTCTTATTCCTAAGTCACTCTCTAGAGATTGTCATTACAGCAGGAAGGCACTTAACTTCAAATATTTCAGGATTAGAAGAGCTCATCCATTTCTATGACCTATTGAAGATTTCTGACTAAAAGGTAGAGTTTCTTCTGGTCTCTCTCTCTTAAATCTTATGATCCTTCCACATAAGAGTAAATCTTTAGTAAACATTTAAGTAATGATAGCTAGTGCCTTTGAAAGAGGCAAAACTTTGTTGAATGTGAAACAAGGGGATTTTTTTTTTTTTCTTTTTGCCACACTCCCCTCCAGGTTGACTGCATTCACTTATATGTAGGCAAATCTTGTTTATCTGAACAAGACTTGTGACAGAATTTCCTTTCTCGCTCCAAAGTTTTCATCATAGATTTCCTAGACTAATACTTAATAATTTGATTACAAATATAGATTGTTGCAGTTGGTGCCACAGTTTAGTTCCATTTTTCTACAGGCTCTTATAATTCTTAAATATTTCCTGTTCAAAGTTTCGACAGTGTAGGTAACTTGTAAGTCTGTCAGCAGCCTTTTATAAGGGTGGGATTTCATGTATGTGATCTTTGATCTGCAGTGCTGGAAGCTCTTTGAATTTCCTTTGCTTTGGAAGCTGTATGCAATAGTATAAATGTCTTAATATTCTTGAACTAAACATTGGAGAGCCTACAGATCAAAATGACAATTATCCCTATTCCTACACTACACTGAAATTAATAGGGTTTCTTCAAACTTCTTTCTAGCCTTCTGTGTTACTTTAAGAGTATTATTCTTTCCCTTCCCTGTGAATGCAGCCATATTTGCACTTTTGTTGATGTTATTTTTTTGTTTGCTTGGGGTTTTTTTGTTTTTTTTTTTTTTTTCAGAGAGAAGTTTGAGGATTGTAGGATTTCTTAAGCTGGAAAAGACTTCTAAATCTGACTGTTAACCCAGCACTGCCAGGTCCACCATGTTCCTAAATTCAAGTGTTAAGCAGTATATATTGAAATAAGTTCATAAATTCAAACATTTAGCTCCATACATGCACCATAGTTTTGTCCATCATCTGAGTGACTGAATCACTGAACCATTAAACAGCCCAAGGTTTCATCTTTTACAGAATGAGAGGGTATTTTGTTCGATCGCTGCACTACAGAAGGAAATGAAAGGCAAAGCTTCTTGTTACTTTAATTTATTCATCCAAGTGGGACTCAGAGATGCATTGTAATGCAGATTTTTACAACTTGAATTTTACTATACTATCTTTTGGGTAAGGTACTATAAATACTTTTAAAATGTCACTTCCACTCAAAATTGCTTACTCTGGTTTTGGCCATATGTTTTGAAAAACAAAAGAAGAATTATATCTGCCTTGTTTTGCCCTCTCAAATCTAAGGATAGAAGGATATTATGAGGTAGAAAATACTATTTTTATACCCTCTGTCACCTTTGTTAACATTTTATTAGGCATAAATCATGTAGTTTCAGGCTGCATAGTGGCAATATGGTTCGCTGTGTGTTCTATTTTTATAACTTTATTTAAAACTGACATGTAACTTGCTGTACCTGAAACCCCAAGTGAGCCAGTTATTGGAGTGTAACAAAGTTTTGACGTCAGAACTCTATTTATTCCACTGGCAACCATTAGCGGTGCATTACCCTTTGGCACTCGTGTTTTCAGAAACATGGTTAAATTTTTATGACTGGATCTAGCCAATTAGGATTGTTTCTCAAGATAGAAATAAGGGATCTTTTTTATGACTTACTAAATGTAGCTTTCCAGAAACAATATGGTAAAAATATAAATTATTGCACTGAGAATTCCCAAAACGTTCTACTGAGCCACACCTCAGCTTGCCTGCTTGCTGCACACACGTGTTTGAGAGGCAGGGGTTAAGCTAGGCTGTCTTGTCAAATGCATGAGCCTTTATTAGAATTTAATGTAATTACAGCTGAGTCATTCTCTCAGGTCAGTCTGGGAGCTTCAGTGGGATGTTAGAGGAGGCAATGACTTAAGGCAGAGAGAATTGAGGAGATACAGGACGTGTGGAGGAAAATCAGGTGGAGGGGATGGGCTTGTAAAAAAACAAATTGAGAGCAATTTCAGTAGAGGCTTCTGATGCTGACTTTTTCCTCAAAAAAGTTCAACTCAAGCAACACTTAAACAGTGCGTATTTGTAGACACTGCATGCAAAGTATGGATGGAGCAGCTGCATGAGAGGGTGCTCTAGGATGTGATTTCTGGCTGTTGGTTCCCTGTTTGTATTCTGGCAATAAGAAATGCCAGTATCTACAAACAGAACCTACAACAGATATGTTTTCCTTCTGTGTAATTTTCAGTGATCTTCTCCTGAGGGCTTGGTAATATGCACTGTGTATTCAGGCATGAATTTAGAGTTGCCTGTCAACTAAAGTTAGAAAACACTTGTTTGTACATGTTACTCTACTAGTGTACTGTAGATTTGTTTTGAAGGGAATGCTCTTCAATGCAAGGTTAGTGTTGTGTTCCTGCACTTTGTTAATGATTTTGTGTTCTTTATATCAGCAGCGAAAATATCACCAGCTTTTGTCATAGGTTGTTTCCTGCAAAAAATGCTTCTCTTCAAGACTCTGATCTTTATTGTAATAGGGCAGCTTTAATATGTTGCGTAAAAGGTTGTGGCTGCAATCTAAATTTGGCAGCTACATCCTAATTTTCTAAGTAAATAGAAGCTGCTTGATCTTAAACTATCAGCTATCATCATTTGTGTATAGTCTAGTTATAATATGATTTCCAGGTGAACAATCATTATTTGAGCAGCCATGAGAGGAAAAATTTTTGGATATTCTGTTTCTAGTTGTATTTCACATGTGTGGAACCTCTGACATCCCTCGCTGCTATCTCCTGTAGTTTGTGTATTTGTTCTGGGTGCAGCACATCAGAGGCTCCACTGTCTTTTACCAACATGTTTTATTGTCGTTACCAAGATAATGGAGACAAACATGTTTCTTTTGCACAGTAGTGACTGAGAAAATTGTTGAAGCATGCCAGGTAGAAAAAAAGCAGTTGTGAGGCCTGAGAAAGAAGGGGTTGTTTGAATGGAAAGACTGCCTAGGAGGCCGCAGAATTTGGAAACAAAAAGGAAAAAAAGCTGTACTTGATTCTAGAAGGGAAGGAAAACTGCAGGAAGTGTTTCCAATTTCTTTGGGAAAAACAGGAAGGCATTTAGAAAGGGAGAAAGGATTTAATTGCCTTGTAATTTTATGAAGGAGACATTAAGTCTTCCAGAAATTGAGTGGCCTTGTTTGTTACTCCTCCATGCACATTCATTTTGCATCTGTCTGAATCTCCACTCAGAAAATTGTAGTCATTGCCGTATCATGAGAAAGTTGCTCACATCAAAAAATCCAGTTGTCATTATGAATGATCCTTTCAATATTTTCTGTAATGAAATTTTCTGGTGGAGGGACCACTTGTTTGTGCTTTTTCATGAAGGAGATCATGAACAGCCTTTGCTTCTTGGAATATGCTCCTTTTGAAGATATCTGTTCGCCAATTGCCTGTGGTGCCTCACTGGGAATGTGAATACAAGACTGACTACTTCAGAAAGATGAAAAACTACTTTAAATCTCAGATTTAAGAATTACACACTAATATTAATCCAGCTTTAAAAATACAATTAAATATTTTAGCAGCATTTTTCTGAGTGCTTACAGATATTTAGACAACATGTGGAACAATAATTTTTAGATATCTGAATAATGATTGTAGACTTTCTCCTGCTACTATACATGCAAAAAGCAAAGAAAAGATCTTTTGGAGACCGTTTTGTAAAAAAGGAAATTAGAGTAATGATTCATAAAGTTCTGAAGTAACTGTTCAAAATGAATCCATGTTTAGACTGTGACAACCTGCAAAAATCTAGATAGCTTCAATGTGGATATCCCTAATATGTAAGTTTTTTTAAATCATAAGTTAAGGTTCTTGTGTGCTACAATAGAGGCAATAGTTGCACACTTCCACTGTAGTTTTATTTCCTGGGTTTTTTTCAGCATTCCTTCATTCCTTCTCCCCTCCCACCCTCCTCTCCCCCAAGCAGGTACTTTTATCAGAAACACTAGCTTTTTAGATTAATGTGTGTGAGAATACTAATCTCCTTCAATACCCTATATTACCCTTTATAAGAGAATATCTGTAGTTCAGGTACCCTGTATTCTCATCGTGACAGGAGTGAACAAAGTATGTAACAGAAGAGCAATATATGACAGTGATAATACAAAAACTAATTTCAGATGGATTGTATTTTCTTAACATTTGCAGTTTCATGAGAAATTAGATTAAACTAGACATGCAAGATCCACAAGTGATTATTTAAAGTCCAGTTCATACTGGCAAGTTTTTTGGAAAGAACTGAACCATACGTACAAGTCAGTGTTTCAGCCCTCTAAATCCAATTGTTGGTCGGTAAAACTTGGTTTAAATGTAATGAGCTAAAGAGGTTGATTTTCATTTGTGCAGAATTGTAAAATTTCAGTGATTTCATATTATTTAAGTGGTATTTATTTGTAATGAACATGAGTATACTCAATTTGATCCCTGTCCATATCAATATAGTGGAGAAGAAGCCTGGCTCATAACTTTGTATTATACATTGATAAATTAGATATAATAGTGAGAAATAAGCATCTTAAGTAAAAACAAAATTTCTTACCCCTAGGAAGCAGGAAAAGTTCTGTGTGATGCTTTCTGTGGTAAATACCCCCTCATTGTTCACAGACCATGGAAATTATTATGTTGCAAGAATAATGATGGGATTGCCTTGTTGGCTGTAGAAATACAGTGAGGAAGAATATGGAGGAGAGCAGGAAATGAATGAACATGGGGACAATTGGGAAAATACAGCAACTGGAGGGTAAAACACAAGTCTAGAGGATAAGAGCTATGTGTGAGTTCTGATGAGAAAGATCAAGCATCCAAAAAGTTCCACAGAGACAAGTGGTTTATGATTGAAGGGAATATTATGAGACAGAGATAAAATGAATTGAATAGTTGCAAATTTGGAATGTGACAGACAAAACACAAAGAGCAGAAATTAAATATATCAGTTGACCATTCAAAAGCAGCTGTTAAAATTTATGGGTAGGTCAGGGATTGCCAAAAAAGTCCTTTATATGAGCTTCAGGGTACATTTTCAAGATATGTAGTTCAAGGTGGATGTATTGAGTGAAAGACAGGTTTTGCTCTTGTGTATAGAGGGGAAAAAAACAAAAATTGTGCATGGTTGTGCGTTTCAGCTTAGCTTCATCTTCTACTCTGCAAAAGCATATATGGCATGTCTTACAGTTGCCATGGAAAGTACTGTGACTTTGCACCTCTTCACTGTCCACTTCAGCATGAAATCAATCCGTGAAAATGCTTTTTGTTTCCTTCAGACTTGACTGGNTTTTTTTTTTTTTAATCACATCTATGTTCATATGGTCAGCTTTGAGCTAAAATTTTCAATTTCAAAAAGTAATATGGATTCTATATGTTATACCTGTTTAAAAAACCAAACCAAGTAATAACTGATAAAATAGTTTTGGTTGGAAGGGAGCCTCAAAGACTATCTGGTTCCAACCCCAACTATCTTCGGCTTCCTATGTATTTGTTTGATATAAACTGCAGATTATTGGAGGGATACTGGCATTCACGATACTGAAAGATGAAATGTCACAGATAACTTTTTCAGACTCAAGCAAAAGGCTTTTGTATATCCAAAATCTGTGTAGTTAAGGCAGAATACCTCTTTGGAATAGACTGAAAAGAGCCAGCATTATGATTGCTGCATTTCAGAAGTCCTATTTGGGATACTATTGACTGCAGGGAAAAGAGCATGAAGAGGACTACTCTGACTGTATTTCTAGTAAAAAGAAATAAAGCACTAGTAAGATAAAGAACTCCCTGATGCAGTTATGGGAGTATCAGGAGATAGGACAGAAGAAAGAACAGAATGACTATAGGCAGAAATTTGATCAGTCACTTTTCCAAAAACATGAAATCAAATGTTACCAGCTTGAAATTTAACTAGAGATTTCCTGATCAAACTCAGCAATGAAAGAACTTCAACCCTGAATGATTTCCAAAATAAAATTCAAATAAAATAAATCATGGATATTAGAAACAAGGGGTTTAAGCATTGTCAATAAATTGTAAAATTAAAACAAAATCTAATGTCCTATTGGAATTACTAAACACTGTTTGCCTTTTCTCTTCCTAGGAACATTCCATAATAACAGGAATTGCATAAATAATACATCTGGGTTGTTTCTTGTGGTTTACACATAAAGAAATTTTCCCAATGTCTAGCTCAGAGCTCCTTTTCTGCCACTTCAGTCAAGTATTCCTTGATTTGCTCTGGTTTGGCATGCAGAATGACCAAATACTGAAGATTTTTTAATAACTTCTTAGAGAAATAACCATCAGATACCCTCCAGCCTTCTTATTCACAAAGAGAAGCAAAACAAGGCACAACTTTCAGTATTTCCATATGACTCATGTTTTCTACCCACTTTTTTGTTGGTCTCTGCATCTCTTTCAACTTATCGACTGCTTGTTTTAAAGAACTTGCTGTAAAATTTGGCCCAGTACTTCAGGTGATACCTGATTAGTTCTAGGACACATTGAATATTTGACTCTGAATTTTGATTATTAAACTATATTGCTAATTATACTGTGAAAGTATTTACTTTTTTCCTAGAGGATGCATCTATAAAGAAGCTATACCAGACCCTATTGTGCATTTTTTTCATTTCAAACAGACTCTAATGTTTGTCAGAGTGGTCTGCATATTTTTGAGAAGACCCCAGTGTGAGTTTGACATGATTTAAGCCTTTATCTGTATTGTTTGGCCCACTCCTTCTTTGTAAGATGTGTGATGCAAAACAGCTGTAATGAAGTGAATGTGCCTTTTATCCCCCCGACTATTAGTACCAGAACTCTCTGAAAATCTTTTTGGCAGACAGTGTCTTCCATAAGGTGTTAATCTGTGAATCAGATAATTCCCTCATTTTATGGTCAGAAGGACTATGATGTCAGAACTGCTTTATGTACAGAAGTCAGCACAGATGCATGAATGTTGGGAGACCAGACTCACAATAGAAGGTTTCTGGGCTATAGTTTCTGGATTCTTTTTTAAGACAGAACAATAGCTGTGGGATCGCTTGAGGATTACTATTATAAATCAATTTGAGCTATACACTTTGTAGCAAATCTAATAACCATACTGTGAATATAACACAGAAGTCATTGGTATTGCAGGTGATCTGTGGGGATGAAATTTATTGCACCAAGTTCATGACAGCGCTCTGCAGAATGGAACCCAAAGGTTTGCTTGTCCTGATATTAACAGCTTCCAGTGGGTGGTTCTATTGGATTCTGTTTGATTTTATTTGATATTTTCTTTTTGGAAACATGGTATATTTTAAAGCTCTTTTAAAGAAATTTTTCAAATGTAGTTACACTTACTCTTATGGTATGCTACCTTAGGGAAGAGATACTCTAGGTAAGGCATTATACTGCCAAAATGAAATTGTAAGGTATTTCTTTAGTATCTCCCATGGATCATTTGAAATGTTACCAGAGTATGTTGTAGGAACACAAAGTGAAGCCATCTACAGTATTTTGAAGAATTTAACCCATGGTTTTGCCTTGACAAAGACATTTATTCCAAATAAAGTGCTGCTATTGGTATTTATAATGATTTCAGTAGTTCAGCTTGTGAATGGGAACACAAATATATTTGCATAGTAACAAAAATGAGACTTTCTTCCAATGAGAGTGATTCTACTCAATAATGACTTTTTTTTACTAAAAAGTATTGTAGCAAATGGAGAGCAATGAAATTCAATTTACTGCCACTTCCAAAGAAAACCATAATAGAACTGAAAAATCAGCTGTTATTTGCAAAAATACTGAGATGTAAACCAGCTTGTCTTTAGAACGTAATTCTTAAATTTTTCATGTCATCAGGTGATGATGAGCAATTATTTTATATCCTGCCAAGAATCTAACATCAAAAACTCTTAAGTCATAGACTAGTAGCTTGATATGAGAAAATTAGTCTGCTTTTAGTGAACATGTGAATGATAACTGTTTAGCTTTCTATGTGACAAAATACAACTAAGAATGAATCTTCCAGGGGTATGTCAAACTACTCTTTCTTTATAATTTGATTAAATACACAGTTGCTATATCTTAATTGCAAGTTTTTCTTGGTAATTCTGGGAAAAAAATTAAAAACAGGATCAGTGATCTGTAGTATTTTTGAAGACTAATTGAAAACCTTTTGTCAATTTTATGAACAATTTGCACTAAAGCTTTGCACCTGCCTGAAGGGCTGCCATACAGCTGGAGTCTTTTGGAGTTTCTGAGACACAAGTTAAAAGGCAGGAAATTCCAATTAGATATTACAGTGAAAAAAATGGCCAAAAGGGTTGTAGTACTGGAAGAGGTTTCCTGGAGAGCTTGTGGAGTATCTTTGGAGGCATTCAAGGCTCAACTGGACCTGACCTTGAGGAACCCATCTAATTAGGTCTGCACTGAGCTTTGGATTAGAAGACCTCTGGAGGTCTTTTTTGCAAATTATTGTGTAGTTCTGTGATTCCTAGGTAAAATGTTGGCACTTAAAAAAAACATCTCTATATCAATCTGAGCATTTGTGGATCAAATGGATTTTTGCCTAATTCCAGTTTTGGAAAACTTCCATTGAAATAAATGTTGAAGTAGACTATAGTTGTTTTCTGAAGGCTTTCAAGATTACATTGTGTATTTTCTAGCACCTGGAAGGGCATTTATCTTAATGTGAAAATTACCTGTAATTATTTCACCTATAGGATCTTAACCTTTAATAAAGCTAGTAACATAACAGAAAGTACTTGTCTAATTGAGGAATCAGCTACTATACAAAACAGATGGAAATCATCTCATAAACATAGAGAAATACAGCCTAGAAAGTCCCAGGCCATGGAGCAGAAGGTTAAAATGTTCTTAGATGTTCTTTATTCTAGTTGGATAGAATTATACTTTAAAATAACACTGAAGTAAGTTGGGTTTTATTTGGGTTTTTTTTTTTATCTCCTTTTATATCACATTAACTTAATGCCTTTTGACTATTTTATAGTACCCTATGGAAAAGCAGACACCTGAACTTTTGAACTATTGAACTTTTCCTTCAATAATGACCAAAAGTTGATCTTAGGATCCTAATTATTACCCTTTTGTGGCATCAAATGGATTTGAAAGTTCCTTTCTCATCTTCTGAATTAAGAAATAAATAAAAAATAAAAGCTAAAAAAAAAAATAAATCTAAGAGCAGTGTATTTTTTGAGTTTTCCATCAGAAAATAGCAGTTTCCAGTCAATATCAATGTTATGTTAAAAGTTCTGCCGTAACTGTTTTGGGAAAAATTAAGAGAAAAAAGACTTTTCAATGCCTATGTTGTATTTATGCATTCAGTTTAGGGGTTTCTAAAAATAAAAGGAATCGTTTATACCTAAGGGGTAAGTTATTCTTAGGTTGGAGTATGTTTATACACATGTAAAATGTGTGATGTTTATATGTCTTGATAAGTTTACATAAACATTTTCAGGGTGAAATTTTTAGTGAAGAATTACAATAGCTGTTCAAATATAAACATGCTGTAAGAGTCTTCTACATCACTGAATCCAATTGCATGGTGTTATAATCCACTTCATAATTTAATCTCCTTCACTGTGTTCTATCTTAAAGTAATTAGGAGTTCTATATGCAGTGCTTCAGCTATTCCAGAGTCTAATTTTTCATTATACAAAACTTCTTTAAAATTTCCAGTTAAAGCAGTTACCTAATTTAATTTTAATTGAAGAAAATTATCTAATAGTTTATTAATATCTCTTAGCTCTTTTCTCTCCTTGGCATTTAAATACTCACTGGAGAATATTGACATCAATTCTTCCCCTTCTTTTTTGTATGCAATACAAGTCTGGGATTTTTTTTTTTTTTGTCCTCTCATCTCATAATATTTCATTTCTGCTCATCCTGTTCTAGCTCCTCTCTGCCAGTTCCACTTTGAGTTGTTCTGTTTTAGAAAAGGTTCCCGTAATGACACACCACACTCTGGATGAAGTCTTCCTATTAATACTTTTCTATTTCAATTAAGACTTCTGACTTGTGTATTGTAGGGTTTTGTTTCCCTTTTCACAGCTGTGTTCCTGTTTACTGTTCTAATGGTCATATGGTCAAATAAAGCTTCCTGGATGTTTTCTTATTTCAGATAATGAGCTTCCAGCTCGTGCAAGGGTTTTTTTCAGGCCCTTTAGTACATATTTTCATGCATGGTGCTTTGAACTCATCCCATTTCTCTTTGGTAATATTTTAGGAACTTTGCCATTATTTACTGCAGTGCATGCAACTAATTTAGCTAGACTGACATTGCCCCTTCCTTCTAGGTTAGAAACTTGCTACAAATATTTTTCGTGTTTATGGATTTGTAAGGATCATGTCTCATGATACATTAGATGGAATTATGCAACAGCTTCTGTTCTCATAGTCTGCCACATTTGTATACTTCTATATCACTTCTTTGTGTGGTATCTTTTTAACTGTTGATTTTGTACCTGCTTCATTAACTTTCATATTTGGTAGAGCTGACTCACAGGTTTTTGGTTTTTTTTTCAATGTATCTCAATTAAATATATTCTCCCATTATAGACAGAAACAGAGCAGTAATTTAAAATTGTATGTGTACTTTCAGAAACAGACATTATTCAATTTAAAGTTCTCTTACTTCTCCAAATCCTTACAACTTCAGACTTTATGTTGTAATCTGCAGTGGCAAGTAATTAGACTGCATGTATTCTCTGTGCATAAAAAATAATGTTGTTGAGACTAGGGTATTTCAGTAAAAAAAATAATTATTATTTCTGATATTTACTTAAAAGATAATTGGCACAGTTTCTGGATGTTCATTTTATAGGAGGGAAGTTCATTTGAATGAAGCATTTCATGACTTGTATGAAATAAAAATGTAAGTACAGGAAACACTGAAGGTCAGGATAGATTGTCGCTGGTAAAACACATTTAAATTTCTCAGCTCTTATTACAAAGTACTTAGTAAATGCAGTAACAGAATTCGAATTCAATATAGCATTCTGTGGTGTTAGTGTCCATGAACACACATAATCACAGATGGATTGTATGCAGGTGCTTTACTAAGGCACACAGGAACTAGGGGTAGAGCAACCCAAATCCAGCTCCATCCCTTTATTCATATATTCATATATATTCATTAACATATTTATACTATTTCAGCTGCAACTAAAATTAGACATTGGTTTAAGCAACAATTACTATAACAACCACATCTATATTGTTTCATTAGAAGCTAGTTAGACTTGTACAAGCACCTACAGTCTTATCTACAGGTACCCTAGAAACTCTAAACCTTGATCCCCACTACCACAAATATTCTACTGCTAAAAATTGATCACATCAATATGTTTAACTGCAGTCTTTGCAGCTGTGCTTTCACATGGCTTTCTAAAAACACAGTACAACATTCCTACCTTCCTCAAATCTTTATTTGAACTCCCCATTTTAACTCTATATTAACGGTGGTATCTAAAGAGCAACAAGGTGCTCATGGTTCCTGAATAAACTAGTTTTATTTTTATGATTGCTTTCCAAAACTGAAATTTTTAAACTAGAAGAAAGGTCAAGGTCACCGGGAAAGTGAATTGCTGCCAACCTGTGTTTTAAGACAGCATTTTAAATCAAAAGAATTCTTAGAGTTAGAAATATTGTATTCTTTTTGTGTAACTTCGGTAGTTTTCCAAAATTTAATGCTTTCTATTGTAACTACAGTTATCTTAAGGGATATACTTAATTTTGCATATGCAATATTTGGAAATAATTACTTTCTTGAGGTTTTGATTTGATGAACTAATAAAATACTACCTTTTAATTATGCACATACATGTTGTAATCTTTAGTAGGATTAAGCACATTACTTTCTTCCCAAGATTTGATTGCAATGTTCTGGATATAGATTTAATTTTGATTTTAAGTATTTCATAATTTGGGACAAATTTTCAGAGTTTGTAAGTACAGAAGTAACAAGTACAATTTAATAAGGTAAAGTTGTGTAGAGAGTGAGTAGTAGAAGCAAAGCAGTCTTCTGGTGTAGATTTTCTGCCTGGTTATGAGCTCACCAGTGCATTACCACAAGGATATGTGGGCAAAGCATGCAAATTAATTATTCGTAAATTATCAAAATAAGCCAGTAAATCGGTGGCATGATGGCAGTTGATTTTTGGTTAGTCTATGTTACCTAATACAGCAGAAAGGAAGCTTATTCTGGAGAACTGCAGAGCCCTACAAGGCAGCAGGTAAAAAGACATGGAGTTAAGTGGTGCAGCAAATGTTGGGTTTAGTTATGTAGGCTACGACTAGTGACTAGTAAAATACTGGGCTTGTTCTTGAAAACTTCATGTGTATTATTCACTGATGGTTAGAAGAGTGTCCTGGTTTAGGGCAAATTTGGGAGAGACTTTCCAAAGGGGGCCCCTCCAGAAAGCAAACCCACACGGCCCCTCCCTCCAACTGGTTCAGGAAGAATTCCTCGGAGAGAAGTGGAAAGAACCTGTTTATTTAACAGACACAGCACCCCCCCAATACACAAAATGAACAACACTAGGTGGTACCAGTCTTTCACTGCTCTGAAAAAGATGACAAATTCAGAAGTCTCTCTCAGGGGTGGTCGCTCTGTTATCAATCCCTGCTGCGCTGGGGCAGCTGCTGCAGCCACAGGACAGAGACTTTTGATGTTCCCAGGTTCCAGTCTGGAGCAGGTTTGAGTAGGTCCAAAAGGGAAAGGAGAAACAGTCCAGGAAGAAATTTGGACTGTTAGGTAAACGAGCTAATTAGCAAGCAGAAGCAAAGCAGAAGCAAGAGCCAGAGAGAAAAGCAAAAGAAAGAAAGCCAAAACAGCACCAGGTATTGCCTGTCTCTGTGTCCTGCCAGCCTTGGGGGAGAGGCTGATAGCAAAAACCAAAACAAAACATTTGCCCTTCAGACACAGTCTTAGAGGCACAGAATATGATATCCAGCATAAATAGCACATACGAATGGGAATACAAACATCATAACGTCACCCTAGGACACTGAGCATGCTAAAAACTACTTGGAAAGAAATAGAGAACAAAATAATATTAGACTGTCTTTTTAAACCTATTAAATGATTGAATTTTTAATTTTATGCAGAGTTCAGGTTCCCTTGTCTTGAAAAGGGTTAGACCTGGTGTGAGCAAAGGTAGAGAAGAGCAAACTGTAACTTGTAGCTGAGTGATGCCCCTATTTCACTTCTGTCTTATTTTCATTCTTCTTGTGTTCTGCTTCTCTTATTTCCCCTTCCCAGAGTTAGGAGCATATAGTTGGGAGATGTGATGCTGTTCAAGTGATAGGCAGAGAGCTTAATGCTTGGGATGAGAGTCAATTGAAATCATTCTTCTGTGACAGAGCTTAGAAAAGAATGACAGGAAGGAAGAAAAAGTTACTTGTTTAATTTGTAATAAATACTTTATGCTAGATGTATTTATCCTCAGTGTTCTAAGCTTTAACTGCTGTTTCAAACAAGGAAAGAGTTTGTCAAAGGAAGAGTAGTTAATTAGTAATTCAAGTAAGACAGGAACTTATCAAAACCAAAATGTTGCAGTGGGAGAAAGCAGGTGAGGGAGAGGCAAGTTCTTTTTAGACTGTAACATTTTATATATGGTATTTTGGTCATTATACGTACCTGATCACAATTAATTGGTAATTGATCAGAAAAGCTGATTGAATGATAAATCTGGTTTTGTGCCTTGTGTCCAGTCTGCAATTGTTAATACAATCTTGGATTCCTCTGAGACTGCATGTTAACACTAGAAAAAAGTGATCTACTCCTTTCCTGCATGTTGAAAAAAATTCTGTCTACAATGATTGTTGCTACAGATGTTAGTATTCTTATACTCATGGACTGAAACATATTTGTATACAGCTTTTGTACTCCTGATGTTAATTTGTACTTTTCAACTTGCTGGTCTATTTCCAGAATTTTTTCTGTATTCTACTGGCTTTTGGCAACTGATTTAAACAGAACTTCTCTTTCTTCTATGGCCGGTAGCAACATTTCTTTTAAGTTCAAAAAAGTACCATTGTGTCTTTAATGAAAGTGTGAATTTGTATGTAAGTTGTTGTAGATTGGAGAGGCAGTTTTTATCAAGCTATCTGTTAAGATGCTAGTAGAAAAATAATAAGGATATAATTATTAAGATTTATCAACTCTAAGAAAACTTGCTTTGCTGTGCTTTCTTACAGTGGAAAAATGATCTTAGAACTTGAATGATGAGTTAGACATTCACCCTTAAAAAGTGGTCGTGCAAACTGTCAGCAGAAATGTCCAACAAAAGTCCAACTAAACTTCTTGCAGTAATTGTTAAAGCAGCAGTAGTGTTTATTAGGAGAGGTGAAATAACAGGCAGATTCATCTGGTATGTGATGCATATATGGTTGTGGTAGGGCACTTAAAATTGGTAATAAAGCTGAGGGTCATGAGGAATGTTTGGTAGCCCTAAGGTAATGATACATGTACTCAGCTTTTTTGCTTATGTCCATTGATCCTCGTGTCCTGGGCTGTCCTATCTATTGCTATGAAGGCAAAACTGAGATATACCTCCAAATGAAATCCCCAAAGGGGCGATGGATAGTGAGGGAAACTCTGACTTTTCTGAGGGTGTTGTATTATCCTCTGAACTGTTATGTCTTATGAGTGAAAAGCAAATCATTCTGACAGCTTGGTTTTCTTTGCACATCTGATGGCAGCATATTACGTATTCTACATATATTATGCAATAAAGGTGTCATGTATAATGATCTTACATATTTTATAGCAAAGGCTTTAATGGCTAGATGCAATTACATAAAATTTGCTCTTATTATGCAACAAAATTTTGTGTTACTTAGGAAACTAAAAATACATTTCTTCAAATTTTGGTGAGACGTAATTTTGAAATTTGCATTGATCACTAGTCTTATGCTGTTAGTCTTTGTTTTCCCAGAAAAAGGAAAAGAATTGTCTCCTTAAATCTGCAATTTAGCAGGAAACATTGTTCATTAGGAACTTAATTTTTCATATTTGTTTTAATGAGATTGAGTATACCTGCTACAGATGATGTCTAATATGGCAAGATTTTTGATGTACTCAGTGGAAACCATCTTTCAGATTTGTGCTTTTGGTTTAAAAATTGTATCTTTTCCTTTACTTGAAACAGTGTCTTCAATAGTAATTTTTGCTGAAATTAGTTAGTGTTAGTGGACAGAATAGTGGAGTCCATACTTCATATAGAAATAAAAATGAACATTTAAATAGTGAGCAATCTATTTTGAGCAGATATGCTTGAGAAATTGTTAGAAACAGTTTTGGGGGCATAGTGTCAATTACAGAGGAGGAGTAAAGGATTGCCTCATTTTACAGAATGTGGCAAAGTGAGGAGAAGAGGAAGTTTTCCTGGAAGTTAGAGGAGAACAACTGAAGCATGAAATAACTAGTTTCCTGAGGATTTGTGTGAGGGAGATATGCAGTTGCCAAGAGGAGGCAAAGAAGGACACTCTTGGAATAGCATTTCTGACCATGTAAGATGCTCAGTGTTCTACAAGTCAATGCAAAAAGAGGGGGTTTGTTGGATTTTTTTTGGTGTGATGTCTTCAGGTTTGTCTTGGTTTGAACAGATGTCTGCTAAAGGAAGGCAGGAGCCTCCCTTGGAATGAAGAAGGTAAACTCCCTCCCTCTGAATTATTATAATTTTGAAATTAAGAGGCTCTGAGGCAAAGATATAGGAATAGGAATAACAGTTCTTTATTAGGAGAACTAAAATAAAACAAGCATGCAGTATTAAAAAAAAAACAAACCCACTGACAGAGGCAGAATACAACCTTACACCCTGCTGGTCAGGGTGTTGGTAGCAGTGCCATTCAATGGTGGCTGCAGCCCTCCTGCAGTGGCAGATAAAAATAAATGAGTTGCTCTGTTGAAGCAGTGATCCTGTAGAAAGTGTAGTTCTCTGCTGATGGTCCAGTGGAGACAGATGGGCCTGGTCTTCTTCTGGGAGTCCAGTGGAAAAGGCTGTTTTTTGTTCCAAATCACAGGTTTTAATCCAGGTAGGGATGCTTGGCTCCTCCCCCTGGATGGAGCATTTTTCAATGGGATGATGGAATTTTATCAGAGACTCAATGGCACATGAGCAGAAGATCTCTCCCTGGAGGGAGGATGGGTTGTGGAAGAGATAAAGAAACTGCCCCAGCTGGCCTATTAGCAAAGGGTTACCCCACCCCCTGCCCCAGTTTCAACAGATGGTGGTAGAATGAATACACACTCCTCTGGTTACATTCTGCACCAAAACTCGTGATGTTGACTTTTCAAATGTATGCATACCTTTTAAATGTTCTCTGCTCTGAAGTGGGAATACATGGTAAGTAAATGTTTACCAATATAAAAATATTTATAATAGCAATTCAGTGATCCTCATACACTGTACAGTTATTATTGTAGCCCTCAAATTTGAAAATTTTAACTTAGTTCTGTGGAAATTGCTTTTTATATATGCTTCTTCCAGTTTTCAGATCTTTGTTAATCAGTGGCTGAGATTTAAGTTTGTTGTACAAAACTCAGCCTAGATTGAGTTGTTAGTTCTCAAGTAGATACAGAGATCTGTAATTTATTTTTATAAAACTTGTTTATAAGGTGATAGATGTCACAATTTTTGGTTTTACTTTTTTTCTTGGTGTTGTGTGTTGACCCTGGCTGGATGCCAGGCACCAACAAGAGCCACTCACTCACTCCTCTCTGCAGCTGGACAGAGAAATGAAAATTCAACAAAGGGTTCATGGATTGAGATAAAAACCAGAAGAAATCACTCATCCAATACCATCAAAGGCAAAACAGGCTCAACTTAGAGGCATAAAGTAAATTTATTACTAAAAAATAAGAACAGGAGAGCAAGAAATAAAATAAGCCCATAAAACCACCTTCCCACCACTCCTCCCTCCTTCCCAGCTCTACCTCCTACCCCAGCAATTCAGGGAGACAGGGAATGGGAGTTCTGGTCAATTCATCATCTGTGGGTTCTCTCACTGCTCAAGGGGTAGAGTTGTTCCCCTGCTGCATCGTGGGGTCCCTCTCGGGGGATACAGTTCTCCAGGAACTTCTCTGAAGTGAGTCCATCCAACAAACAGCTCTCTACAAACTGCTGCAATGTGAGTCCCTCCCACGGGCACAGAGTGCTCCCAAAACTGCTGTGACGTGGGTCACTCTCCCACGGGGTGCAGCCCTCCAGGGACAGGCTGCTCCAGCCTGGGAGCAGGGCCCCCTCTCTCCACCGGCTCTGCCCCTGGATCACAGCCCCCTCCAGGCATCCACCTGCTCCAGCATGGGCACCTCCCCAGGGCTGTGGGTGGATCTCTGCATCCCCCGTGGATCCCCAGGGCTGTGGGTGGATCTCTGCATCCCCCGTGGATCCCCAGGGCTGTGGGTGGATCTCTGCATCCCCCGTGGATCCCCAGGGCTATGGGTGGATCCCCAGGAGCTGTGGGTGGATCTCTGCATCCCCCATGGATCCCCAGGGGCTGTGGGTGGATCTCTGCATCCCCCGTGGATCCCCAGGGGCTGTGGGTGGATCTCTGCATCCCCCATGGATCCCCAGGGGCTGTGGGTGGATCTCTGCATCCCCCGTGGATCCCCAGGGGCTGTGGGTGGATCTCTGCATCCCCCATGGATCCCCAGGGGCTGTGGGTGGATCTCTGCATCCCCCGTGGATCCCCAGGGGCTGTGGGTGGATCTCTGCATCCCCCATGGATCCCCAGGGGCTGTGGGTGGATCTCTGCATCCCCCGTGGATCCCCAGGGGCTGTGGGTGGATCTCTGCATCCCCCATGGATCCCCAGGGGCTGTGGGTGGATCTCTGCATCCCCCGTGGATCCCCAGGGGCTGTGGGTGGATCTCTGCATCCCCCATGGATCCCCAGGGGCTGTGGGTGGATCTCTGCATCCCCCGTGGATCCCCAGGGGCTGTGGGTGGATCTCTGCATCCCCCATGGATCCCCAGGGGCTGTGGGTGGATCTCTGCATCCCCCGTGGATCCCCAGGGGCTGTGGGTGGATCTCTGCATCCCCCATGGATCCCCAGGGGCTGTGGGTGGATCTCTGCATCCCCTGTGGATCCCCAGGGGCTGCAGGGGCTCAGCTGCTTCCCCTTGGTCTCACCACAGCCTGCAGAGGAATCTCAGCTCTGGAGCCTGGAGCCCCTCCTGCTCCTCCTTCTGCACTGACCTTGGTGTCTCCAGGCTGTTTCCCTCACATGTTCTCACCTAGACCTCCTCCTCTGGCTGAGTTAAAACTAGCCTCCACTTTTGTTTTGATTTTTTTAAATATGTTATCACAACCTCTAATTTTCCCAGACTTGGCCAGCAGCATTTCCATCTTGAGAGCCATCAGGGATTGACTTTGCAGACATGGTGGAAGCTTCCAGCAACTTCTCACCGGAGCCACCTCTATGAGCCCCCTCTTCTGCCAAAAACCAGACTGTGCAAAACCAATATACTTGCAAGCATGAAAGCCATGCCAAATTTCCCTTTGACAATGGTAATGTAAAAATTTTTACAGAATATTCAGATGTGTTTTTTGAGAGGAGTGTTACACTGAGGCATAGTAACACACAACAATTTCCAGGTAGGATACAGAAAGCTACAGGGATTTATAGCTGGAATACTTCATAGTTTGCTTCCAGGTGTGCCTGAAGCAGTGCAGCCAGGAGTGAAAATTGCAGCTATCTGACAGCTGTGAGTAACCTCAGTGAGGTGAGTCAGTGTCAAACCAGGTCTGTACCAGTATCCTCATTACAGCTGGTGCTACTTGGCACCCCTGGTGGCAGTCCCAGCGGAGTTACTGAATCAAAGACCAGGTTGGTCTCCTTGTTTGATATGCAGTGCCAGGAGGTAGCTGAAAAACTTTGTTTTCTGTTCTCCTGAAAAAAAAAACATTTATTCTGGTTGAATAAAATGTATTTTTCACTGCTGACAAGGGATCGTCATGTATTTATACATAGAATTTTTAAGTGGAGCAATAGTGAATCATCAAGAGCAAGTATTATTATGTATACATAAAAAAATGCTGAAGCACCATCAAAGCATCATTGTATGTCTCTGTGAAATTACTGGAATGATTGATGTCATGTCAATGTCTGTGACAATCGAGAGGGATTAGATGAGAGAAAAGATTCTATTTATTTTCTTGAAGCTGTGTTAATGCTTTACTTTTTTCCTGTGTGGATCCCTATCAACTGAGTAAAATAAAAAATGATTATTTGTATAAAGCATTAGAGAACACCAGAGATTAACTGAAACCTGCAGAGCCTGAAATACTTTAGGAGACATTGAACTCCTTCTCATATTGCTCTTTCATGTAGTTGAAAAGTGCAGATCAAGTCCTGTCTAGCAGAATTACCATGCTATGTGTCATAATATAATAAAATACTGTGTTATGACCTGAACAAAGGACCTGAACCCAATATTCTGTATTATTTTCCATCTCTGTTATTTCCCAAGAATTCTGCAAGCTTTTGAAATTGTTGCCCAAGAAAATCTATCAAGGCCCCGCAACCTTGGTTGCTTTAAATAACTTTTTATTCTTTTTAAAATAGGCTAGATTTTCCATATTCCCAGTGTTCTTTTAAAATCTTATATACGTTTTTTTGTGGAATGTCAAGATTACTAAAGAGGGTATATAATTTAAAAAGGGTTTATTTAAAAGAGGGTACAGATACTGTGTTGAATATTTTTAGAAGTTAGAGATTGCTTGTCTGTAGCAGTTGGGAATTTATAAAAAAATTACCATATTACCTATTACCCCATACACACTCCTCCAGATGAAAGCTAGTATGACAGGTATTTTCTGCTTTTTTACATCCTCAGACCATAGTATCTGAAATTGTCTTAACTTTCTACATGATATCTTCAAGTCATTAAATATTAAACCTTACAAGTCTTGTTTCTCCATTTATAAGAGAGGAGCTAAAAGCTCTTGGTAGTTTTTTTATGTTTCTACAATATTCTGAATGTATAGAATGCTGTTCAAGTACCAAGTTTAAATATTTTTCTCTTAAGCAAGGCAATTTGGTATAGTCAGATTTTAACTTTCTAGGATTGTCTAAAATTATTGCAATGCTCTCTATGTGACCCTTTGTAGTCTTAGCAGCTTTTGGAGGTTTCACCTGATGAAAATCCCCATTCAGTCTTGCTATGTAATATTTTGATATGCTCTCTCATCTCAAGCTTAGCACTATAAGCTTGGCTTTTTTTTTTCTTGGTATTTACAGATGTTCCCTGATTTACCTTTCTTGCTTTTTCCACTAAACGCTGTTTTTGCAATATATTAAGACAGACAGGGTAATAGATTTTCACACTAGGTGAGTATGATCATAGAACATAAATCCTCTATTGACCAAAGAAAACATTGGAAGACTGAAAAAGAAAGTGGAAAGAATTCTGCATACCTAGGTAGAGCAGAAGGCATGTGACTGTAGGGAATTTTTTTTTTTAACATAGTTTATTATTTAACAGTTCATTATTTATTATTTATTTGAGATTTTTCTGGAAAGTAGATTTACAGATCATGCAAATAAAAACCTGAAGTCAAAAGGATGTTGAGGATAAATTAAAAATATTTGGAGAAATTCTGTGTATAAGAAGCAATTTTTATTTGAATATAAGGATAAAGAATGGTAGACTAGGGAAGAGTTCCTTTATCTTCTAATAAATGTTCTGAATTCTTGATAAAATATTTTATTTTAAATAAATATGTAATGCTTATAATCTAATAGTTTAGTCCTTGTCATCACTATCATCATTGTTACTATCTCTGTCTAAAAAGGAGTTGATATTTGTATTTCTTTTCATAGGGTAATAAATCTTTCATCGCTGTGTACTTGGTTTGATTAATTGAAGTATATGAGATAGCCAAGATGCTTAAAATTGTGTCTTCTGATCCACAGAGAAACAGAAATTCAGAGAAATGGCCTGAACATTGCAATATAGTCATTATAACCTCATAAAAAGCATCTGGCTTTAGTGAGAATTTATATTCAACAAGATGCCTATATCCACCATTGGTGCACACAAGGCAAACATAACAAACACGTTATATACAGAACCTATAATTTCACACAGCTGAAAGACTGACATCAAATGTCAACCTAATCATTTTTCAATCTTTTTTGTTTTTATTTGCAAACTCCAGAATGCTTTCCAGTTGAAGCATCTCTCTACCAAAGAGTAAATTTCTACTTACTTAAAATTTACTTATTTTTTTAATTAACATTTTTCTAATCACAAAAGTTTGGCATATCACAGATCAAAAGCTGTCACAAACATCTTAGCTATCCACATATTTATGACTTGTTTAAAGAAATGTAAGAAAATATCTAGCAATAAATAAACACTGTTCAGAATAATTTTTCAGATCAGTTGGTAGAGCTCTACTTTAGAGCCACTGACATGGATTACTGTCTGCTGGGGAACTGGGCAATGGCAATTTATAGTTTTATTCAGGTCTCATTTGTTTTCATCTCCCACATATGGAATTTTAAAGTTCATTCAATTGCATGAGTCATGAAAGTAGAAACACTGCCCAGTTGGAAAAAGTGGTACGTATTGTCAAGAAAATTACTCTTATTATATTGAAGAGGAAATAAAATCTCCAAACTATATAGCTTAAATTGCTTTAAGTATCTTAAGTGGATCACTGTGCTTTTCAGGAACTGTCAGTTCTTATTATACTGAATAGTTGTATTCAGTTATGGGCTGGACAGAAGTCAATTCAAAATTGTGTGTGCGATCATGATATCCCTCATGGAAACTGTTCAGTCACACTGTTTCACAGGTTTTGTGCTGTGTTTAGTAGGTGGATTTATTCTACTCTAATGAGGAGAACATTATGTAGCTGAATATTCTTCCATGTGGTTGGATTCATAAGTGTCTTCCTTTTAAAGGAGCTTTTTCTCTCCACACGGAGGCAGTGGCTTCCTGGTATGGGCAGAAATATGTTCTGTTTTGCAGGTTCTGGTTAAAAATGCAGCAATGTGTTGATTAATCTTTTTAAGTCCGTGAAATTTGTTGAGATTTTGAGAGACAGATAAAATAAATTGTTTAATTGTAAGTCACCTTATATATAGGCAAAACCCAAAAGTTTGTGATTAGATACCCAAGAAAACATTGGAAACTCAGAGACCGTAGAATCAGAGGGTAGCCTGAGTTGGAACACACCCATCAGGATAATTGAGTTCAACTCCTGGCAGGACATCCCAAGAATTCCCTCTCTGAGAGCATTGTCCAAACTTCTTGAGCTCCGTCAGGTTGAGCCCTGTGTGGTTGGACACTGGAACCTGTGAAGAAGATGTGTTATCTTTTCCCTTGCAATTCCTCTTTTCCCTGTCAGTGTAGGAATATTAAGAAACAACCATTTTAAACTAAGAAAGAACAGTAAGCACAAAAATGCATATTAAACTGCTCTCTCCAGTGATCAGGTGCCTAAATCCAAAATACATGAAATGTTTTACCTGCTTATGATTCAGTGCACTTCATTCTCCCAGTTATTTTTAAAATGACAAATGCCACTAAAAATGTGTTTCATCCCATGGCAGGAACTTAGAATTCTTTTCCTGGTGGGTAAATATTAACCACAAAGTTGTGCACTTTTGTTCCATTTTGTCTGCCTCCCTAGGTCCAAGATCTATTCTTTCTTTTCTGCATCTTGGCCTTGCTTGACTAAGGGTCCTGCTAAGCAGGGCAGGTACCTTAGTAGTCAGGACATTCCTGCTGAAAGTGTCCTCTTGAGTTCCTGCATACTGGGAAAAAAAAAAAAAAATTGTCAGTGTTCCATTTCTTTAGAATCAAACAGGAAGAGAGTAAAGAGTTAAAGCTGAAGTAGCTACTGGAGGGTGGTTTGGACAAGTTTTCCATGTTGACATATGAAAATACACCTATTATTTTGGGAATAGCCCTATTGCTTCTGAGGCAAGTTGAGTGCTATTATCTAAATTCCTGCTATGCAAGGGGGAGAGATGGCATTGTTATAATTAAACTTGAGGCTATTTATTTGTCGCTTTCTTACAGGAAACAGATTCAACCTCTTCTAGGACAGTTTAGCCAGTCAGAGGCTTTGTTAATCTCATCTGGGGTTGAGCCAGGGACTCTGGATGGCGTTCTCCTGGATGTTGGCTGTTCTTCCATGCAACTTGATACACCTGAAAGAGGCTTTTCCCTGCAGAAGGATGGACCTTTGGATATGAGGATGGATAGTGACAGGTACGTTATAATAGAGTATTTCTTCTTGAACGTCAAAAACTATCTGCTCAGCAACCCCTGTGCATTTCCTTTCCTTTTAAAATGAAGAATTCTTGTAATCAAACCACATCTAATTTTGCATGAGTGTCCTGTGTTTCTTTTTGCGGAGAAGCTTTTTTCTACCTCAGTACTCAGCCCTGATTACTGTCTTTGCCTTCTTTGAAATAGTGATGAGTAATTAAACCTGTAATGCTTTTTTAACTGTACCTTTAAATTGTAAAATTTTTGTGTGGTATACCGTCATAGGAACCTCTCTCTTTCAGAGGCCTGTTATTTCCACAGTTTCTCTGCCTCCAGATCTCCAGACTGACAGCTTCTTACTGCAGTCCCTTTCTTTTTCTGCCACACTTGCTATTTGTGGAAGCTTCACTTGAGCAGGCTCAGTTGCTGCCTCCAGAAAGGAGCAGCATCCCTCTTTTGTGCAATGACCATCTGATCCAGTTGCTTCTCTGTAAAAGGAACATAATAAAAATAAATAAATAAATAAAATCCTATCCAATATATTTTCTAGTTTAAATCAGATTAGCTACATTGCTTTTGACATGCTAGTATGCTGTCTTCCATGCCCATATATTTGTTGCAAGTTTCATATTGTAAAATTGAAAACTTCCTTTCCCTTTGTGTAGGAGGCACATCAGGCTTACTCAATTGTTAGATTAATGGTTTCACTTGTATTTAAATTTGGATTGGTGTTTAGTACTTTCAAGAGCATGAAAATCAGTTGTGGAATGATAGTTTCCACTTATGCAGCATTTTTCATCTTCAGACAACCTGATGTATTTTTGCAGCATTTTGCTTTTTTGAATGAGCAACAAAAGATCTGTCTTGTATGGATGACAGCTGTAATTGCATGACGCGTTACATGACAGAGAATGACAATTTTTTCTCAGTATTTTGATGAACATAGAGTCTTAAGAAATGCCATTTGTTCTTTCATTACTCACAAGAGCCAATGGGAAGCCTCAATTTCTAAGGAATTAGCTTACCCTATTAATGTTAGTTCTTAACAGCAAGTTTCATGATACTTGCTTTTTCTGGTTTTGTGCAAAATGCTCCCATGATTCTCCTGGGATTCAGTCCTCAGATTTCAAGAATCTGAGCTCCAGGCTTAAATATGAATCTGATGCATCATGAGAAAACAAACACAGAACAAGGAGCATAAGAACAAAGGATACCTGAGGCATAACAAAAGCCTTACACTCCTTACACTATGGTGGTTGCTACGATACTACTTGCCTCTAAGTTTTGTTATCTTTTGCAAGATACTGCAGGGGAGTAAAAAATGCCTGAAAGAGAAAAGGAATTTAGAAGAGAATTTATTAAGTAGTTTGTATGTTTTCTCTGATTAGTAAACCCATAGAGGCTATTCATTAAATATTTTGAACTATTTCAGTAGTGAAGTCACAGAGATATAGATATATAGGTTGAAGGCTTTCACTCTTTAAATTGTGGTAAGTCCTGTAATTTATATGACTAGGTCATTTCTATTATCTCAGGAGAGTATTTATATATAAATTCTTATGCCTTTTAGTGAAAAGTAATGTTTTATTATCTTCATTAGCAATTGTTTTCATAGCAGGAGATGTGAAAGAAAAGACCCTTGAAATCACTTCTGGCTTGAAAACAACGTATGATGCAAGGTGACTAAAATGAACCCGTTAGACGCAAGTTTATATTCTAAAGCTGGCTAAGTAGAAAGGTCACACATAATTTCCATCCTAGCATGATACTGGAATATGTTTATTCTTGTCACCCTATTAAGCATAGTTTATGATAATACTTGGAAGTTAAAACTGTTCTAATTGAAGTTAAGGAACAAACTCCATTTAGACCAGCAAGAAAAAGGACATAAAAGCGCAGACTCTTTCCCAGAGTTGCCATCTCCTGTGTTTGAAAACCTCAAAGGCTCTTGCATGCAGGGTGTGTTTGACTTTATGCCTCAACGCTATGAAGCTTCACCTCTTGTCAATGAAAGCTGACGTCAGTGAACTAATTGGCTGTTCTCGTGCGTAGGTGCCCTGCCATGCCCACCGCTGCTGATGTTGTGAACGCTTTAGATCAACAGGCGCTTGCGTCCATTCTGCGAGCGTACGGGGAGGAGAGGCACGCTCAGAAAATCGCCGCAGCCATCGTTCAGGCACGCAGCGTATACCCCATCACCAGGACTCAGCAGCTTGCTAGCATTGTTGCAGGTACCCTCATTAATTCTTCGCAGCGACTGCTGAGGAAGGGGAAAAAAAAAAAAATTAATCCCCAAAGTCCCAGAGGGATCTATTTATACTTGAAATCATGCAGGATCTAATCCTGCCTGTTCTGCTCTGATGTCGGCTCTCTTTTTCTTTTATTTTTTTAAGCTCCCATTTTTGGTATTGTAGTTTGACAATTAGTTTAATAATAGACTTAACATGAAGTGATTTATCATTTTGTCAACTAAGCTGAACCCAGAATGACAGTAGCCTTGGGTATTCTTTACTATTGATCCTGGCTACTCTCAAATATCAGATATATCATATCTGTCTCAGTTTAAAATTTTTGTATTTTAATATTTTAAGGAGAGGTACCGTGACAGTTTCCAATTATGAGTAAAATCGGTTGATTTCTGTCTTTTTAAAGAATCAGGAAGCACAAAGCAGTGCATGGCTTGCTTCACCTTGTGCATGCCAACTAGATCAGCCTGAAGAGACTATTGAAACACTTCATCTTCCTTGCTCCTCACTGTAAACAACTTGAAGAAAATGCAGTTAGGCAGGAACAGTGATTGCATCAAGAACCTTTGTGTTCTCAAGTAAAAATTTTCAAGGAAAAAATATAAGACAGAAATCTTGTTCATTAACATAATATGTAGCATTAGGATGTTTTTATTTTTTTTAACCAAATCTTGAAAATCACTGCATCTTGTCACGAATAAGTCTAAACTGCTGACTTTGAAAATAGACCTTTAAAATCCTAATCCAAATTTAACATTTGCTAAAAAACAGTGTGAAACACTTTATCTATCCTGAAGAGCATTAAAAAATTTATGGTATTCTTAAAATGTTTATTTAAAAAAAAATTTTATTTTAAATATTATTTAGACTGGAATTCTAAGGCACTTAAATTTAATGATGGAGAATTTAAAAGGTTTGGATTTGTAGAAGTCAGGATACTTTAGCCAAATATCCAGTCAACCAAGGCCCAAAGTTTAGCTCAAAAGATAAAAGGACCTGAAGACATTGCTTACTATTGTAAGCCCCTGATGTAAATATAGTGAATATAAGCAATCTTAAAAAAAAAAAAAAATCAAAGAGGTAAAGGGCTATGTGAATTTTATAAACCTTTTATTTTCAATGATAATCATTTCAATAATCATCACTAGCAGTATCCTGAAATTATAACTTTGGGCTTTGTCGTATGTATCTCATGGTTTTTGAAAAACTGTTGATAAAGACAGTCTACCACTGTGTTAAAGATATGTTTTGGTTTGAGAAGAAAAACCAGTGAGACACCCCAAGTCAGAAATACAATTTATTAGAAAAATGGAAAATAAAACAAAAAGGAAACAAAATACATGCAATAAGGAAAAAGAAAACCACTGCCAGAGTCAGAATAC
>VZTB01011435.1:285802-323433 GCA_013397245.1 Thryothorus ludovicianus | reverse complement strand
TGGGATGATGGAATTTTATCAGAGACTCAATGGCCCATGAGCAGAAGATCTGTGCCTGGAGGGAGGATGGGCCATGGAGGAGATAAGGAAACTGCTCTGGATGGTTTCTTATCAGCTGCTTATCAACAGAAGATCACATCACTACCCCCCACCCCAGTTCCAAGGGATGGTAATAGAATAACACAGCCCTGATTATATTTTACACTGCAACCCATGGCAAGATATAACAGGTTATGTGTTGTAGACAAGCAACTCAGTAATTCTGAACTGACTTTGTGCCATAGCTTAAACTAAGGAATTGAAAATACTGGTGTATGAAAGACAGCGATTTAAGATCCCTTCATGTTTAATGTGCTGCATATGAGTCACCAGTTAATGGTCACTTTCTGTGACAATGAGAAGGATTTTTTCGTTCCCACTTTAAATTCTCTGCTATATTTCAAGAGCTCCTTGATCTTGAATCAGGTATGCATCAGGTAGAGTACATGACAAAAACAATGAGTCCTGCACACATCTGCCAAGAAAATAAATATGTATGTTTTGTGTGCTTTTTTTGGAGTACACAAGTAGTTATAACAATTTTAGAGCTGTTACACTGATCCCTCTTTGCATAAAACTTCTTCCAATTTTAATTTGATTCATCCAGTAAGGGAGGACTATGGTGGATCCTATCTGGTTTTGAACTGATTAAGAAAACCTTAAGGAAATTTTTCATAATTTGATATGTTCTGATTAATTTCTCATGTATCATTAATATATATTCTTACATGAAATTATATCCATGAAGTTATTGGGATAAGCCAGAGCTAAAGGGCCAGAGACCACAGCTACAGGAACCTCTTGAAGGAACAGCCCAAAAGAACACTGACTTATTCAGGACTTTATCAGAGTAAAATCCATGACCTATTAGTTAAATGTTATGTCCTTTAAAATATAAAATATTAATTAGAATAATAAAATCTTGCATTTTAGATTTTGCAGATTCTTTGCAAGCTTGATTATCTTCCAGAACAAGGTCATTATTTTTGCCTAGTATAGGCACCAGAACACATGCACAACGATCTAGCCAATGAAGCTGGGTGTCAATATCTGAGAATTTGTGTAGTGTCCACACTTCTTTCTCCTCTTATTGATTACTATGGCTTCAGATTTTCTAGAGCTCCCGTTTTAAGGTCCAGCTTAAAAGAGGGTCCAGGGACCTTAAGAAGGTCCAGCTGATAATCAGAACCACCGTGAATATAGATCTGGTCTCACCTGGACTTTGAAAATTTCTTTTTTTATATCAAATACTAAACTTCTGGTCTTTCCTATCACCCACCAAAAGGCTAGAACATGTATTGTAGTCCCTGATAGATTGGGGGACAAAAGTGAAGGATGTAGTTTAAAAAACCCCGAGGAAACAAAACAGCATTAAAAAAAAAAGTCTTCTATTTGTGTTTATAAATATTAACTGAAAGGCTTCTAATCTATTTAAATTAGGTCTTTATGAGCTATGGAATCTGGAGGAGAAGGAGTTTTCGATTCAGTCTTGGGAACAGCATCTGTTCCTGCAGCACACTCAAAATCTTCTCACTGTTTATAATTTTCACAGAGCTATTTGCAACATTGAATGCTCTGTAAATACTAAAAATCAGTAGTTCTCAACTTAAGGGTTGTGAATAGATGTGTGAAAGTTGGTTAAGAAGCACTTCCTGATGTCTTTTGTTCTACCTCATTGAGTTGTTTGGAAACAATAGGTCTAACTGCATGTGCAGGAAAACTCATTAAAAATGGTGAAATTTTTTGAATGTAATATTCTTATGCTTTTCCTGTATGACTAATGGTCTATTTTGATATCTTTTTAGGGGGCAATATACCTTTTTATCTATTAATTTTTTTTTCTTGAGCATTATTTAGATATATAATCTATTAACTGATAATTTTTGAGATAATGTAATCATTTGGCCTTAATTTGATGATGACATGCTAAAGAAATTTAAAAAGTTTAAAAAGAACTCTAATCAGTAAAGTCAGTTTCATTCAGACTGGTTCACTTTTATAGACTTTAATTATCAGTTTGGAATTTGTAATACTGCCTGAATTTCAGATGAGTAAGAATTAACACTGTACTGAGGGAGCCTAGACAAAAGGACATTAGTTGCGTCACTGAAACTTATTAAATGCAGTGCTAATTCAACAGACAAATTCCTGCAAACAGGTGCACAATCTGAATTAATTTTTAAACTCTCCCACTTTCTTACACTCTGGGGACTTTAATAGTTCATATTGACAGGCACAGCACATTGCTAATTTCCTTCACAAGCTTTTAAGATTTCAATACATTTCAACATGTGAACCTATTAGAATTTTTTTAAGTGTAAGTATCATCAGGGCATCCTAAAACTAAAAATGGTTATTTCTCTCACTAGGATTTCAAACCAGTCATCTAGCCAGAAGCGTGGTGTTTTTATGAATGAAATTCATTTTTCAAGTTTCCCATACAGATTTTTTTTTTTAAATATTTTTGTACATTGAACAGCCAGTTACTAGGAAGGATATTCTTTAAGTATCTTGGTAACTGGAGGGGCCTGGGTGAGAAGTGATGTGCCTGAGCAGAAAGCACAAATAGAATGTTATTTAACTAAACTACAGGAGTAAGAGTAATAGGAGAATTTTTCACCCACGGAATATAGATCAGAATCTATTGCCTTTACTAAAAAGCTGAAGGCCAATGTGACAGAGATAACTACTAGAGATTACATTTATTAGTTAATCCCAGACTTTGACAATAGACCAATAAGTCTTTGAACATGTAAACAATGTGATTTTGTTTTTAGTCCAGGAGATTTTGATTGCACAAAACTACAAAGTGGCTGCATTTTGCCAATTTCTTGAATATTAGTATTCTGTACTCTATTATAGGACTTGCAGTGCTCTTTGTGCATGTTCAACTGAGGCATGTAAGGTTGTATTATACTTTCAGAATATACCTGGACTTTAATTAATTTTTCTTCAGTGTGTGATGAATTATTCATAGTAATGAATTAATGTCCCAATTAATTGTTATAGAAGGTTATTGTAGGAAGAAACTGCACTCAACAGCAATGGCAAGATAAGTGGAAGAACCTTCCAAAGACCTGTTAATCTTACACTCGTGCTAATAGCCTCAGTGTCATTGTTCTTTTATTTACCTATTCAGTATTGCAATTGCAAAATATCAGTGTTCATGATCAGACCAATGAAAATCTGCCCAGATATCAGTGTACTATGTCCATTTACATTTTTACAAAGCCTTTTAAGGCTGAATTTAGATTCACAGAATTGTTTGGGTTGGGAGGGACCTTAAAGCTCATCCAGTTCCAACTACACTGCCATGGACAGGGGCACCTTCCACTAGGCCAGGTTGCTCAAAGCCTCATCCAGCCTGGTCTTGAACATTTACAGGGATGGGGAAATCTACAGCTTCTCTGAGCAGCCTGTTCCTGTGCCTCACCACTCTCAAAGGGAAGAATTTCTTCTAACCTCTAATCTAATTCATTCAATTGTACTGAGCACCCTACTAGTGTTTGTAGCTGTTACTTGAGCTGTTTAAAGAAAGTTGTGTTTATTTTGCCTAGCACAACATTCCTTTACGTTATGGATTAAGAGACAGTTTTCATCACACGCAACTGACACTCAATGGCTATTCTAAGTGTTTTATTTTCAAAGAATCTATTTATAGGTATGTAAAGAAATATGGAAATGGATACCGTGCCAGTTAGTGCAATTTGATGTTGGTTTCTTGGGATACCTAATGTTCTGTGATTTTTAGTTCTCTTATAAATTGAGGTCTCTCATCAAAATGAGCTTTGTAACTTCTACACTGAGAGTTTACAGTCTCTTTATGATTCATAATAAATATAGAAGGTTATATTCTCAAGGACAGAAATTATATTAAATAGCTAGTGTAACATTTTTCTAGAGTTTGTAAAAGATGGAGAAACCTAGCTACTGCAGGCTACATCTATTTACTATGTTTTGTGAGACAGCTTCAATCCACGAATTCCCATGCAATCACTTGTTGGAGAAGGCAACCCTGTTGCCTTTCTGTCTTGAAGGTTTCAATCTTTAAGGATTGGAAGCAACCACAGCTACAATGGGTCTCTTCAATGAATTTAGGGGCTGTAAGCTTTAGAGAGCAGAGGAGCTAGGGAAGGCAGTTAGGAAAATCAATTATGCAGAAACATATCTTAGGGACATAGCATACATGATAACAGCTTTGTTAATAATAATTGAATTTTAAAATACCATTATTTTCCTCTGTCTTTGCTGAGATTGCTTATGGGTTTGTGATACGCTTTGTGAACACTTAGGCTTCTTGACATAAGTAAAATCTTACCTTTAAAACCCTCAAGAATTCTACTAATAAATTCTTCTGTGCAAGCATATTATGAGTAATGATATCTCTATCAATTTTTTTCAATCATTCATGCAAATTTGAATTTAGACAACTGGTTTCAGAGGTACAGTATTCCCCTCTTTTACTACATTATGAACTGCATGTACTTCAAACTCTTTGCTTCATTATGCTGTAGCTTAGCACTGACACAAAATTAGGGCATTTTAATACATACATACCAATTGTATAGCCTCTTGTTTAGAAAAATTATTGTCCAGTTATGTGCTAGCATTATTTATTCAATTTATCTTTACCCTGTGGTCACTTACATAATAGATTATAAATTTAGTCAGGTTTCACAGATCTTACAGAATTCTTACACTTTATTCCCTCTGATCCATCAAATCAGGCTTCTCTAGCTTTTTGTTTCATGTAATGAAAGTTCTAGTCTAAAATACGTTAAATACTGGTATATTAAAATTTCTATCAAAATTTCAGTCTCCACAAAAACTTGTTTGGCTCATAAGAATTTTGGGCAAGGAAGAGGGAGTTTTGTGCATGTAATAAAAAATATTTAATATGGTGATTTTAGTTCTGACAAACCTTGACACATTCTGCTCTGTAGACACGTGAACACACAACAGTATCATCTGCATTTTCTAAATTTCTCGAGGTATTTTTGTGAACATTTGAAGAAATGCAGCTGTAGTGTCCAACAATTGCTATTCCCAAACAAGGATACCTCATTTAAACTTAAATAATTCATTGAAAGTTATTACCAGGTAAACATTGTCTTCAGTTATCTCTGCCTGTGAAGAAATGCTGTTATCTGGAAGGCAACAGGTAAAATTGTGACCAGCGTGCATTAATTTTTTTCCTTAAAAGTGTAACACAACCACAAATACCAAACTGACATTGATTACACTGAGCTATAAGGTGAGACTTATCCCTCCTATCTTTTTTTCTTTATCTTGATTTCAGCCATTATTTTTTATTTTAAATTTGTGATGCTTTTGGAGAAGGAATTTCTCTAAAAGATTCTAGGGGAATAGACCCAACACTTAACCACAAACTATCTTAGTTTAATAGGGTTTATGTTCAGAGATGTGAATTTAAAACATAAAATAAAGATATATTGCAAAGAAGGAAGCTCACTACTCAAAGTTCTGTTTTGATTAAGCTTTCCTTTAAAGTCATCTTGCATGAGCGGATGTCAAGATGTAGAAATAAGTTATTAACATGCATCTTTTAAAATGTATGACAGGTGCTTTTCCAGCATCAGCACTCTATGCACGGAAGGACTTGCTTCAGAGACCTGTGCATGTTGCTACTAAAACATTTCAAGGCCTGCGAATATTTGTAAATGATGAGCTCCATGAACTCTTCATAGGACTGAAGACAGCTGAGAAGTTTCTAAAACCTGGAGGTCGCCTTGTTGCCCTCTCCTTTCATTCACTAGAAGATCGTGTTATCAAACGTTTTCTTCATGGAATTGACATGACAGAAAAGTACAATCTCGGCTCAAAGCAGAAGATAAGACAGGCTCTGAAAAATTCCTCCAAAGAAGATACACAAGAATCTCCCAGTGGGAAATCCAACTCAAAGTGGATTTTTATACAGAAAAAAGTTCTCACACCGCAGGCCAAGGATATTCAAACAAACCCAAGAGGAAGGTCGGCCAAGCTAAGAGCAGCTATTAAAATCTAAAACAAGATATGATTACATGATTGTATAATTTCCTTAAATTCTATTATCCAGAATGCTAACTGGACAGAGAGTATCAAACTGAAAAAAGAAAATGAAGGCTGTTGGAAAACATTTCTTTCTTACCTTTGTGCTTTTTTTTGATTAGGAAGTAGTATAAAGCATGAAAATGCCAAATAAATGCATATAAGTGGGTGTCACTAATTATACAAAAAAGACATCTTTTTTTTAAAGAGCATCAAACACCAAGTTTATAAAAATTGCAGGTTTGATGTATTTGTAGTATTCCCTTAAGATTAATTCCAAAATCCTGACATTACCAGCCTAAATTCAGTAGCTAATTGAGACATATTTCTTTGGGGGTGGATTTCACACACCTAATTCAGATGTCTGGCTTAGTCTAGAGTAAGTTTAAACTAACCTAAGAATTCTCGGTGTGTATGTCTCTGTTTCCCAGCTGACTTGTTGCATGAATGCCTATGGGACAAGAGCTAATTCTTAAATAAAGTGATATCAGTATGCCATGTTCTATCCAGGAATTTGTAAATGGACTCTTACCTCTTTTTAAAATGAATATTTACATCTGAGTGATCACCTGGTTGTTTAATGATTAATAACTGTAAATAATAAATATACCTTGGGGGAAAAAAGGATTCTTAAAAATATCACTGTTGGTACTTGGGCACTAACAGCCAGGTTTTTACTTGATCATTTGAATTTCTTCCTGCAACCACAACTTCTATGCATAAATCCACTACAACTTTTAGGTGTTGATGGAATTATAATTAACCCATCAAAATAGCAGTGTTGTGGGTCCTACAAAGTATTCTTCTTTGCTGGTGATCGTTTATTAAGAGGTAAGTATTAAATTATTTTAGGAAACACTAGCTTTCTGTTTGTGTGCTGTACTAGGTTGTAGAACATTTAAGATAATTTCTTTTTTAGTTACTATGATTTAAATTTAGTTTGGGCTTTGTATTGTAACTTAACAGACCACTGGTTTTCTAGTTTTATATGCTACAAATGAATGGAAAATAGTATAAGTTTTAAAATTTTTGACCTCTGATTGATCGCTTGAGGAAAAATTCTTAATTTAGATAATCAAATTGGTACCAGGATTTCATTTCTGGTGTCTGAAACTTGGTTGGTAGAATAAAATAAAGCAATTTCTGACTCAGCTAGATGACTACTACACTGGCTTCAGAACAACTGATTGGATCATTCTGAACTTGATTTTCATCGAGCATCCTCCTTTTGTTGATGTAAATGATTACTTCACAGTAGTTTTTTGGGTCATATTGACACAAGTTGATATTTAGGTTCACTGTCTAATATACAATATAGTGAAATAGGAGGATATTTTTTAATTTCTTGGTAAGTCATATAATGTATTCTTAGGTATAGATGATAACATCTATCACTAATCTGAAATAACACATAAATTATGATGGGCATTTCATTATTTTCTGAAAGTTCAACATTTTTCCACTAGCATCATTATACATGCTGCTTAAATAAAACATTGCACTTCAAATAATATTACTTACTCTTGTCATCTTTGAGACAACAGGCTGTACCCTAAATAGACTTTTTTTTTTGTGCAAACATTAAATATAAATAGCTAGGGTTATTTCTAGCTAAGATTTCATACTGAAATGTATTTCAGTTGTAGTTTTGAAAAATTATGCCTCCAGCATAGGCTTAGAAGAGTTGTAGTGCTATGCTGTGCATTGCTCAGGACACACTTCATGGGCAGACCATCCAGTTTAGTGGAATTAGTACCTCAGAAATTATATGAAAACATTAACATTCTTTATGCTTAAAACAATGTTTAAAATCCACACTTCTCATACCTAAATTCGAAGGCATTTTCTCAAGATAATTGAACTACTGTATACAAAGTTGTGTAAATACCCTCCCTCATTTAGGAAAAGAGGCTTTTATTTGCCTTTAGATTGGCGTTGTACAGCCATGACAGTATATAATTTGTTGAATTTTTCCCTTTACAGGGTCTCTTTGTCTCCTCTAAGCATCTCCTCACTTTCAGCTTTAAACCTGATGTATGGAGAGTCCTAGAATTTTGATCTCTGCTTGCCTGAAGAAAAACCCTCCTGGTTTCCCAGAAAAACCTCTGGTTATGTTTTGTTTAAGTCTTCTTATACCTTTAAGCATTTCACTTAATTTCATTTAATAAAAAATAGGGACTTTTTACACAGATATGCAGTGATAGGACAAAGGGAAATGGTTTTAGCTTAGAGAGGAGAGATTTAAACAGGATGTTAGAGATTCTTTACTCAGAAGGTGGTGAGGCTCTAGAACAGGATGTGCAAAAGAGCCATGTGCCACCCCTGGATGTGTCCAAGGCCAGGTTGGATGGGGCTCTGAGAAACCTGGGATAGTGGAAGCTGTCCCTGCCCATGGCAGGAGGGCAGGGGATAGATAATTCATAAAGTCCCTTCCAGCCCAAACCATTCTGTGATTCTGTGACATGGTAAGTGACATTAAATTATGTGAAGGGTATTAGGCATTTATCTTGCAAGCAGAACACATCTACAGAGCACACCCTAAATTTTTCTAATGTGGTATATGTGACGTGTTACTAAAATTGACTGCTTTTTTGCCACAATTGAAAATTATGTTTAAGGAGGAGGTAGTATCCAGTGGAAAATGTCTCACTGAGAACCAAGGCATGCTCTCAAGGCACAAGTTAAGTATCATTTCTAAAACCTTCCCTTCAGTTTAAGCAATGTACATTTTAATACAGCCGAATGCAAGATTATCCAGCAAGAAAGAAAAATGATTGTAGATGGCGTTTTCAAAGAGTATGACAAAAATATGAGAAGAGTAGAAACATCTAATACATGCAATAACTGTAGACAGCATCATCTGGTAATTCTGGTGAGACAGTGGTACTGTACAATTTGTGCATGCAGACCATGTTGCTGAAGTGTGTATATTTTCATGTTAGTACTTTAGAAGAGTGGAAAAAAATTTAAAAGTATAAAACCCAGCTGTAAGACTATTTGTATATATTGCAAACATACTTTCTGCTGAATTTACCGGACAATAAGATTTAATTAGTTAATTTAAGTTATTGTAAAAGTTGGTATGCCATCAGAAGTACCTGCCTAGTGAAGAAATTTGCATAGAATAATTATTTAAAGAGTGGGCACACTTATTCTGTGACTAAGATATTTAAAATAAAAAATCAGTATGCTTTAAAACACAATTTAACAATACAAACAAAATTGTGTGCATTTACAGTCTGTGAGGGCCTACTGACTATTATTACTTCCCTATTGCTTCCTAAAAAAAAAAGAATCAGTGTAATTATTTTATAATGCAAGTAATATAAGGAGCTAACATCTCTTCAGTTTTGATTGTTTGGGTTTTTTTAACTTTCACAGTTGAGTATTTTATCAGTAGTCTTTCACAGTCGCATCTGCCAAGATTACCACTTGACTTGAAAAAAATCCCAGTCTGAAACACGAGTTTCTGTAAAGGTGTATGGATGTATTTGATCCGTGATGAATGATAAAACATCATTAGATGGGAGTTGGAAGGAAAGGATTCCTAATGCAATATGAATGGGAAAATGCTGACTTCAATGAGCACTGTTAGCAAGTGCCTCTTTCAGTAGCAAGTGTTGTATCAGATGTTCTACATTCTGCTTTCTAGAGTAGCATTTATATGATTATTAATGATTCATATAATTGCTCTAAGATTACTTTTGGTGCTGGGGAAGACATGGCATTAATTGAAGAGTTTCTGCTCCTAAGCAGTGTAACAGCACAGTGAGAAGAGCTATGCCCTCAGGAAAGGTGATGTGCAGGGGTGGGAGCTTCGCAGTAAGAAGTCTTAGACAGATTGCTGGTGATTTGATTAATTTAAATTTTAAAATAACTTAGTTGTCTTAAATAATCAGTCGTGACTCACTGTTTTTAGTATCACTGTGCAAAAGTCCGGGTGAGAAGTGAGAGAATTTTGAATAAACAGAGAAGTAATGAAGTCATAAGTTGATTTTTTGCTGTCCATTTTACTTAGCATCTTTACCTCTAGTAACAGTAAGAAAAGGGCTCAGAACTGGTTTTCTTGTGCTCTTCTCAAGAAAGAGCCCTTCAGTAAGTTTTGTACCATTTACAGCAGGATTTTGAAATTACAGCAGCATTCAGTGGACTGTGGGAATCAGTCTTTATATACATACATTTACTTTTTCATAAAGCACTAGCTTAAAACTTATCTGTAAGTTAAAATAATATGAAATTAAATTTATAAATCTTTCTGAAATATAACCAAATGCAGAGACCCTTTTACACTGGAGTTATATTGCAATTAAAGCAGGATTTTGTGGATTAATTAAGAATTCATTGCTACAGGTAAATCTTGCAAATAATTTAAATGAATGTAGAACAGCTTTAAATATGTATTATTTAAAAGAAATAGGCAGTAAAGTTGAAAAGTTTAAAAGAAAATCATTATGAGGTTGTTATCCAATTTTAACAAAATTTCATATATGCGTTATTCTATTACTTTTTCTGTACGTTGCTTAATTTTGCCTGTTTGGGGAGAAACAGGAGCAGTGAGAGAGCTCAGTGCCTATACATGGATGTAAAGCATGGTTTCTCATGCATAATGAGAGGTGGGAAGGGATATATGCTTCAAAATAGGATCTGTATGTTTTCCTCTCTGTCTTCTTTGCAGTTAGAATTGTGTTTACCTTTCTGGATCCTCTTTAAGCTCATTTCAGGTATATGACAGGGAAGGGCTTTTCTTTTTTTTGGTGAACTGTAAAACCTGTCCTTAGAAATTTATTAAAGTTAATGCTATATAATACTTTTCTACTTGACATATTTCTCTGATGACCTGCCATGTTTTTTAGTATTGCTATTACATCACTAGATCAAGAAAAGAGGCAAATATTTGTTAATGGGAAATCAAAACTAAAAAAAAACAAAAACAGAACAAGTTGTCAGTTGTCTAAATTTCTTACTGACATAGCTACATTTATAAAAACTAAAATATTTCATTGTACCTTGATCTTTAGGCAAATCATATTCTTCCTGTTGCTTTTAAAAGTTTAATTTGGTTGGCTGTAATGGTGAAAAAACAAGCTGGAGGGTTTTTTTAATTCATTTTTATGGCTGCAAGTTTAAACTCGACAGCTTGTTTATAGATGTCTTTTTAAAGAAGAAAACTGGAGATACAGCTCCCTCTGTCTGTCCTGGGAGTGCCTCTGCTCTGGTGTCTTTTGAGAGCACCTGCAAATTGTCACAGGAAGAGCATCTGTACTGTCAGCATGAGGATGCAAGATGAAAACATGGGGATAACTTGTTTTACAGGTCAGTGGTTGTTTTAAGTTGCGTTAACTGGAATTTTAAAAGAACAAAGGTAATGTTCTTATCTGAAAATACTCCAGTGAAGGTACCTAATTCAAAACATAGGAAAACAAATTTGTGTGGCTTCTCAAAATTTATAATTAGATTATTATTAGAATAAAAGTTAGATGCATAAAAATTCTGTCTATTCTTCAGTGCCCATACAATTTTTTGCAGACATAACAGTGGCAAATACACTTCATGTTTTTGACCATTCATTTAAAAAATACGTCTAAGGAGTGAAACATTTGTGAATATGACAGAAACTGGAATGAAAATAAATGGCATTATATAAATCACATCTTAAAATTTATACATGGTGGAATACCTAAATAAAAACTTAGCTTTTGTCTACTCCATTGTCATCTCTTCAGTTCCAGGCTGTGGATGTGATTCTGGCAAAGAAAATGTAGTATGTCTGTGGTTTATATTTGCAGTGAAGGTATATTAGAGCTCAGAACAGGTTTCTGCAAGACTTATGATGGTATTAGAACTTTATATTAGCTGTAATTATACGAATAATATTAACGTAGCAACATAGCATTAACAAGGTTATACCACAAGTTAGTAACTGTAAAAAATACTTGAAGCATCGTGATAACTTGTATACTAAAATGTGAAATGTGTAGAAGCTTAGTAATCACTTAGTCATCAACAATTCAGGCTTTTTTAATTTGAACAATATTTTAAGCTCATCCCTCCACATCTTTCTTGTAAGTTATATTTATAGTTGTTTTTTTTATTAATCAGATATCTTCAAACAAGAGACTATCTCTTGTAGACTTTGCTAAGAACTGAAATAAGAAGTATTGATAGTCTTGGCTGATAAGTATCTGTAAATGGAGATACCATAAAAACTGTTTCATGATACAGTGCAAAAGTTACATTCTCAAGAGTAATGGCATATGCATGCCTGTTAATACATGCACAGTCTGTGAGCCTAATCCTGCAGCCTTCACTTGGGGTCCAGCTTTGTTATGGAATGATAGATTTGTTATGGTTGGAAAAGATCTTTTTCGGTCATCGGGTTCGGCTGTTAACCCAGCACTGCCGAGTCCACCACCAAACCATGTCCCCAGGGCCACAGCAAACATAACACCTCCAAGGATGGTGACTCAACCACTTCTTTGGGCAGCCTGTTCCAGTGCTTGACAACACATACGCCTTATTTCTAAAGTGTCCCATTTTTCATTGTTGCGATAGAAATGAAAATTGAAATCTTAGACAATGAGAGCTGGGAGAGCAGAGTTTAAGGTCAGTAGGCTGATTGTGGGCTTCTCTGGAAGCAGAAAGGACTTGAAACTCTGCAAAACAGGATCCACTGAGTGTGGGGCAGTGCAGGCTGACTGCCAGCACTTGTATGATAGTGACTAAATATGATAATGCTGAATTAAAACAGTTTTTGATGTGGAGGCAGGTTCACTGATATACAGTATACTGCATTCCAGAACGGCTTAGTAATGGTGGCAGTGGGTTTTAGAAAATTAAAGTTAGGAAAATAATGATTAAAAAATCTTAAGAATTTAAGCTTGTGTATTTAACTACCTCTCTTTGAGAGGGCAGGAAGATGACAGAAAAATTATTTGAGAGGGAAGAGTATTTAATCTCTAGTGTTGCTGTGCCTACTACAGATATAAGAAGTTTTCAGTGTTGTAAAAAACACGGAGTCTATACCTAAACAGCACCATCCTCTAGTTATCACTTTTACTTGGACTATTAAAAACTGACAGGTGATGTGAAATTATAAAATAGTAGATTAATTGAACGAGCTTGGCAAATGCCCTGCCATGTATTTCTACTGCACTTAATAGTATTCTGGTACAATGATAATTAAGGGATGACTAGGGTTTGTCACACCAGCCTTTACACCAGGACCCTGCCAATTTTTCATGTGTTCATCTTAAATAAGCAGTGGGCTGCAGCTGGCCCACCTGGGCAGGACCACTGCTGTAGCTGATGGTGTGATGACTGACATGGAGATTAAAATCTCAGCCTTCCCTTAAAGTTTTTCCAATATCTTACTTTTAGAGCACTGACTTAACGCTTTATTAATAGATCTCAAGTTATTTGGAAAAGAACGTATCACAAGCTGAGCATGAGGGGTATTTTCTGGTTGCTGTTTGAACTTGATAACTTTTGTTCCTCCAGGCAAGCTGGCTATTGTACTTTTAAAATTAAGTGAAACAGCAGCCACAGTCAACATTTGTCTCTGAGACAAAAATAATTAATGAATTTAATTGCAGTGACCATTAAATCCAGTTATATACCAAAGGGAGCACAGCCCTCCATATATACCACATTTCCCAATAGTTCAGTAATTCAGCAGCATATTTAAAATACTCTTTTGCAGTTTATAGCTGGAAAATATGTTACTTAACCTAGTCAAGTTTTAGCTATTTTCAGGATTCAGGATTTCATTTGAGCACTCTTTATATAGAATAAAAATGTTACAAAGTAGTTGGTTTTCCAGAGAAAATGCAATTCATTCTGTTTTTTGAATACAGTCTTGAGCAAAGAAAACATTGTACTTATTTTTTCTCTTTAGGTTTTTGTTTTTTTTTTTAGTTTTTAGCATTGATGAGGAAGTAAAGATCTAAGAGTTTCTGTCATAGTTTCTCCTTTAAAATAATTCATTACGGACACAGAATTAATATTGTTTACTAAATAGAGCTACTGACTATCTTTCATGTTCCCTCTTACGCAGGGTTCCACCTGAACTGGTGTTACTCCCAGGCACTTCCTGTAGCCTACAGAATATCAGGCATTTTTCAGCATGCATTCACAGTTTGTTCCTCTTAATTTAATAGTGAGACTGCATAGTAACTGTGCTTAACTTAGGTTTTCTTCTCTCTAAGCAAAATCCTCACTTGTAATTCTGCTTATTCTTGCATATAAAATTATGAAATGTATGTGTGTTCAAGTCACTGCATCTGACAGATTCAGTGATGACAACACTCATTACCTTTGTTATTAATGATGCACCAAGTTTTCCCATGGGCATGAGAATATCAATTTTCCTGAAACATTAAAGCTGAATAATACATAACATATGTACATACATAACTATATATGATAGTAATGTATAATCTTTCTGTATTTCCCCTTTCCATTTTCCCTCTTTCTATTTCCCTCCTTTAAATTTTGCGTTACTCCTTTCTGCCCTCCATCCCCTCCCATTCCACTCCATATAGTCATGTCATTTTTGGCCCCTTGCTTCTGATTTTTAAAAACTTCCGTTCTTTCCATCCTCCCCTGCCCTCTGTTTGCCACTCCAGAAGGTGCAAGCAAAGGTTTGAATTGGAAAGAAAAAGACTTGTGGTTACATCTTGCTTATGTATGATTTATCAGCTAATCAGATCAACAGACAAATATTTACTCTCTGAAGCACAAAAGCCTCTCTTTAAACATGAACCTTTTCAAATGCATCCTTAAAAGTATTTCTTACTTTTCATATCCCAGTAAGGTGATAGATTGTTGAATTTGAACTATTGCTTGAAAATATTTATAAATGCAGCTTTGTAATCATAGTTGCTCCCAATGAGCAATTTCCTTAGTCTTGAATTCCAGGTCAGTACATTTCTAGGGGAGATTCCTGAGTGACAGGAGACGCTTTGCCAGAGAGCTGGAGATTTGGGGTCCATAGTTCACTAGCTTCTCATCCTGTCCTAAAGCAATCCTGCATGACAAAGCAGGAAAATGTTTGAATGTGGCTGGAAGTGGCTGTCAGCTGCAGCCTGCGAGGATTGCTCAGTGATATGAAGAGCTGGAGGATACCTCTAGCAGTACGTGGTATAATTGGTGATTGTGCAATTTAGAGTTGCCTTGGGTAACGATAAAGATTGAGGGTTATTATTGGATAAGGAGGATCATCATTCTCAGAAAGAGTAATGCACATGACTTTTCTTGGGCAGGTTAAATTGGAGGGGTATATCTTCCGCAACGGAGAGGAGTGTTTAATTTGAAAGATAGTTCTTTGGGAATATCTCTTCCGGTGATTAAAGTCAAGATATAATTCAAATTGCCTGAGTCATGCTTCCATTTTTTCCCCCAAATTATGCTACACTGGTGGGCAGTTAGCAGTTATATGGGATCTAGCCCTGTGTTATATCAAGCATCTTGAAATCCTCTGAGGCTTAAAAGTGTTGTTGGGAAAAAAGTTAAGAAATGTGTGACTTGTATCCAGTTGGCTTTAATAGTTGTTATTATCTCTATTTACATTCACTGCAGCCACTGCTTCCTTTCCAAAATCCAAGGAGAAGGGAGTTGTAGCCACTGCATGCTCTGACAGCTTTTTGTGGCACAAAGGGGCAGTGGCATCAAAATAACATTTTCCCTATTGCAGCAAAAGGCTGAAGTAAAGTTTAGGCAGGCCTGAAGGGTTTTGAGATGCCCGAATATGACATGAAAAGCTGTGATTTCATTTAAAATAATGATCTTAAATACACACAATCTGTAATTACTTGATGTGAATTTGTTTTAGTAACTCATTTAGTAAAATCTCTGCAGATGAATATTACTCCTGGAAATGAAAGCAATTTAGTTAAGGCGGAGCTATTAATCCTTGTTCAACAAAAATTTATTAGCTTGCCAGAGCCTACCTTGCAGTGGGGGCAAAGAAACCATTTCTCTCACACAACCTTTTTTCCTGAACAGGCTAACCTTACTGCAGCACCTTGGGTTTCTGTCAGTGATATTCTACTTAATAGCATGTCAGCTGACTTGCAAGTATGTCAAACAGACAATAAATGCCAATTCGTGTTTTATCTTCAAGTGTTTTCTTTGCAATCTCTGCAATTACCTTTTTATAGCAATTATAGCGACTATCATTCTATTTAGAATTATTTAAAGTATTATGTGATGAGCAGCAGAGTAGCACACCACATTAAAATAAAACAGAAAGAGGTTTATGAGCACTGTTTTGGCAAATACAGTAGCTTGGGATTTGGTCCAACAGTGGGTTGTTTTGGTCCAAGAAAGTAAAAGACTGTTAGAACCCTGTAGTCTTTCATGTGAAATGGCAATGTAGCCCATCTCCAGCAGCATCTCAACAACTATTTTTCATCTCTTCTGAGTTTAATCTACTGAAGGATTGGTCATCTGTGACAGATGTCTGTAAATACGAAACCCTATTGATCTTGGGTTCATTTTATGCAGATATTAACTGGCAAAGATGTTAGCTCTCCTCCATACTGAATGTAAAACATTGTTTTTTCTATCTCAGAGAGAAAAGATGAAAGTTAAGGGGGTTTTGGAGCATTTTTGAGTAGCAGAGGTTAATAGGCTGGGAGTGTATGCTTTCCTTATTACCCTTGTTTCTTTCCTCTCATCTACACTCATCAATAAATAAATAAGCTGTTAATTAAAAAGCTGTTTCTAAGGGACAAAGTACAGATCCTTAAGGCATATCAAAGTCTCAGTAAAAATATTAACCCCTGGCCAGAAGAAATACACACAGACTTATGGATGGATGAAAGCCCTCAGCTTTGCTGGTTTTTATTGCTGCAATGTGCTGCACAAGTTGCAATAATAAATGAAGGGTATATCTCTCTGCCAGAAGCTGTTAAACCAGTGGGCCCATGGCAAGGCTTATTACACAGAAAACATGAGATGAAAATTCTATTTGCAGAAAGATCCAAATATTAAAATATATATATATATATAAACACACAATAATAATCCAGATATTTTGGAAATGTTCCAGATCATCAGGATACCTAGGAAAAAATATTCAGAATCTAATTAAATGCTCATAGGAGACTCTATCTGATGTTCAACCAACAGTTTATGAAATGTATGCCTGCATGCAAAAATAGGCTTATTATTTAATATTTTAATGAATTATTCAATGCATTTTGCCATGTTTTATTTTTTTTTTACCTCTCTTTTCTGCATTGCAGGCTGCCTGTGACTGTCATGCTTACCTAGGCATCCTCTCCTCCTTGTCCATCATAACCTTTGCTGACCTGACTTTGTGTCTCTTGAGAACAAAGCAACATTCTACTAGGAGTAACCAGTTCTGTTTGCAAAATGCAAGTTGAACTCTGGTGAATGTTTCTTATTTAGCTTATCTGCAATTAAAATACTTCATTGGGATGAACATAGGTTGTTGAAAGGGATTTATGAGAAGGTCCTTGTCTCTATTTCTGCACAAATTAATAAATTCAGTTAAATATGTCTAAGAAAATTATTATTGTATTCAGTGAGGTTAACAGGCAGGGTAAGTAGGTGCTTGTATTCAAGTACAGCCCAACAGTGCAGGTAGCTTTAATGTAGCTGGGTACAGTAATTCACTCAATCCACACCAATGCATTTTGTGAAGAATAAACTGGACAAGGAAAAATGTTTATTAACAAGCTTCACTTATCTGAGAATTAAAAATGCACAAAAGCTCAAACTGTTAAAAAGTATTTTCAGAATAAGTGTTTTCATTGGTCATTCAAGTGGTCGTTCAGGATGTTTAAGCCTATGCAATAAATTAAAAATAGCTGTGGTGGACAGTTGTGGAAAAGTCCTCACTATTGTTTCACAGGAGTCAACACACGCCCATTGATAGAAAAATTTAATTTTGCCTGCTTAGTTGTTCGGTTTTTTTTTTAAATAAAGCAATTGCAATCTCAGAAGGCAAAGAGTGGGTGATTGGTTCATATCATTTTTCTTTTTAATATGAACATGAGGCCTACAGCTTTGTGATTCTGTTTCATAATTTCCTCCCATTTAACCTAAGTGGCTGTTTTGGGAAAGATTCCTTTCCTTGAAGAATAGTTCATGTGTGGGTTTAATATGTTCTTGCAGAAATTTATTATTGTTTTCCTACATAATCTTAGCAGAGTTTCAGTAATTATATCTTTCTTTATTTAAACTTTTTCAAGTCTTAAAACTAACAGTGTTATCACCTGTTTCAGCAGTCTACTGTCTTTAAACTTTCAGGTACTCCTTTTTAAATGAATTAAATTTGTATTTAAAAATAGAATTGTGGTACCTCTGCCTGTATAAACAAATTCTGGTTTTCCCATTAATAACAATCCATCTGCTGTAGATATTTCCAGTACACTGTAATGGGGCTCTTCCTCTTCTGACAAAGGAAGTACAGTTGTCAGAGCATAGAAAAAATCAGTAGAAAGGCATTTCTAAAAGCAGTACTGATTATTCCACAGAGCTAAAGTTATATGAAATAACAAATAGAGTATTTTTAAATGCCCTCACCTTCCAGTGTTTGTTAGGGGGATGAGGAAACTTCTGATGCACTTTATTTCCTTAACCTTTTAGTAATTTCTGATGAGGAAAAAGGGTAAATAGCATAAATATGTAGTGATCATAAATATGCATAAACTTATTTATATAGCTATTTACAAATGGCGTGCATATAGGGAACTAACTGACAACAAAGCTGTTATTAATATAGTTACAATAGTTTCTGCTGCAAAATTGTCATGGCCAGCATAGTCTCAAAATGGTATCATAACTCTAACTCCATCTTTATTAGCATGTTGCTTTGTCTATAGAATATTCTCCACATTTCTAATAAAATTCTGGTTTATGGGTGTATGAAACACCTTCTGTCGAGCAAAGTATCACTTAAACAATGAAGTACAGACTCAAGAAACTTGTTTGAAATTATGCTAATTCCCACTCTTAAGGTCTTTATTGATGCTAAAATATTTAGATGTAAACTGAGGGGATAAAAATTTTGTCTCACACAGAGTAGCTTTCACAAGGTTGTACCATTCAGTTGTTGCTTCCCAAGAGCCAGGGCGTTTCTTCTCGATTTCTCCCTTTTCCCTACATAAATCGTATTTCTCTCTTCATGTTACTGAAATAATGCTGAGGTTGTTGGAAACTACCTTACTGCTAATGAGAATACTGCACCTCTTCAAAATGATGACCATTGGAAAATGCAAAATACTTTCAGTCAGAATGCTGAAGGGAATAGAGTTGCTTATGTGTCTGAAAACAAGCATAGGGTTTTTTCAGATTTTAAGTAGAAGCAAAGAAAATTCTGCTCTTCTTTCTGTACCCTAAAATGATGATACAGGAAAAATAAGTGGAGGAGGTTATGGCCATTTCTCCATCTCTGTTTCATTTTTCTCTAAATTTCAGAGAGACTCTGCAGGAATTTTATATGAAATTTGCATTTTGCAGAGATAATTGTGACACTATAAAGAGTGCTGCAATGGCAAATACCTTCTGAAACCTGTGAATTTGTTTAAATCAAAAGTCTCACAGGAAAGCAGGATTCTGGATGAATTCTACACTTTTTGTTTACCTGAGCACAAAGTTTATGTATTTGTGTTGTTTTAAGCAAACGAATTGTACACGTGTGCAGGTGTGTATCTAGGTATGCATACAGACGTGTACACAAATACACATAAGGAAATCTTTCACCATTAATTAGTGTGGCCATCCTTAGGGTATTTGAGAAAATAACATCTTTTACTTCAAGAGGAAGAAGTCAGGCTAATGAAGGAAAGTTCCTATGTTAGTAGCTTGTAAGCCCTTATATGTGGACAGCAGTAATGGACTGGACTTGTTAATCCATTTATTGCAATATAGTCTTGCATCTGTACCCGTGTGACAGCTGAGAGATTGGCTCACAAATTACCATTGCAAAGAATTGTGATGTTTGGACATAAGTAGTTGGAATATGGAAAGAGAAATATGGGAGAAAATCTGGGATGGTTTAAAGGGAAAAAAGTAGACTAAATAGATATAAAGGTGAATTTTATAGAAAACTTCGTAACTGCCCAGGTTTTTTTCAAAGAAGATCAGTTGATGGTTTTCCCAGTCAGATTTATGGAGAAATGGCAACAACCATGTAAAGAATTAATCCATACTATAGGACAATGAAATAAAAGAACACCACTTCTCATTTTAGGTCACTAGATTATGTTGACCTTTGGTATTTGTTTGATATGTGAGTAGCTGGAAATGGAGCACCTGCTTTTTCCAGCTCTGTTCTGTTGATGTTTTCTCCTGACAGCACTGAAAGATACCCACCATACCCATTTTCTTCCCAGAAAGCCAAGGAGTCTATGTTATGTTTCCTGTCTATGTTACAGTTTAATTGAAAAACTATATGAGTCAATGTCCATGCTTCTTCTGCAGTGTGATGTGGCCCTCGTTTGAAAGAGTCATGTATGAGCAGGGATGTGGAGAAAGCAATGGAACTAATGGAACTAAAATGACAGAACTGAGATGGCAAATGTCATAACTAAACTCCAGATCCTTCATCTATGACGCTTAAAAAGTGTTTCTTTTACCTTTGTGAGGTGACTTTTGTTTGTGTAGTGCTAATTTTGTAGTCGATATAGCATAGCAGAAGTCACAAGGAGGCCTTAGGTTTTTTTAAAAATTTTCCCCTTGCGTAACTTACATTTTCATGTGATACTGGAGAGATGCTCTGGGCTGTAGCAATTTGCCAAAGTTCCGTGTTCTCTGGAAAGACCCCACTTCTTTTGGACCTTCAGAGAGCTGTTTGTCTGGAATGCTGCTGCTGAAGAGCGTGCTGAGTCACAGAGCACAAATGTAGGCTTTGTCCTCCCATGACTGTATCAATTATTCCTTCCTGCTGTATTGCTTAATGATACACCAACTCTTTCCACAGAGTGTGCATGACTCAGGGCTTCACCGTGCTGTTGCCCCTGAACTATTCTTCTCCTTCTGAATCACAGCTTGGAGGCTTGGAAAAGACTTGTTAGGGGCAATGTCTGAGAAGACCGCATTGCACTTGTAATATTAGGTTCAATTCTTAAAATGGTGTTTAGTTTGTTTAAACAAATTTTATTTAATACATTGAAATACTTTTTTTTGTTGATACATTGAAAACTTAATCTGGAAGTGTTTAGGGGTTCAGTTTTAAAGAAACCACAGAAGTTCAAAATTTCTGTTGAACCTCTTGTAACATAAAAATTAGTTTTAGAATTAGATGGGATGTTTTCCTCAGTTGATTTGATTGAGTTCAGAAACACTATATATTAAGCCTTCCAGTTATTATTTTTCAGTATTAAATAACCTGAAGTGAAATAAAGGAAGAGCTGGATTTTTTAAAATTTTATTTGCAAAAGTTTAGTAGAAAGTTAGACTTAAATACCCTTGATGCCTTCCTGATGCTGGCTTGGAACAGGGACGAGACAGAGCAAAAGGATAAAGTAGGGATTTATTAAAAGACCTCAATGGGTACACCTGGGCAGCACAAGAGCCCAGCTGAGCTGCACCCAATGTGCACCCCAAAATGGTCACAAAATGGGTGACTGATCACGAGATCTCACACTTTTATAAGTTCTGGTCCATCAGCATATTGGAGTTAATTGTCCAACCACAGCTTCAGGTTATGAAGCTCCATCCTGCTTGCATTTTTCTTCTCACTTCACCGTTGATTTTGTTCTTGGGCCTGAAATTTGTCCTTGGTCCCAAGCTAGAAAATGAATTGTTTTGTCTCTCTACTCTGTGAAGAGAGCTTACTAGCACTTAATGTGAAACTTAAAACTACCCACTGAAACAGCACAGAATCTGAAAAATATTACAGCTAAAACTTAAGACATCACCCTGATAATCCCCACTTGCTGTTATCTTCATTTTTAAGTGTTTGAATGGCAGTCTGTTTTCTGGAGTTTTCTTCTATCAATGAATAGAAATTACTTGAGAAAGTAATCTAATGTGAATCACTAAGATTTTTAAATAAGATACATGAAATTTGTAGCAGCCTACATAGCCTACATTGCTCATATGTCATAAACTATTTTCCTACAGGTTCTCCTCATCTTGTTCTACAAATTTGCAATGGCTTTAACATAAGGGGAGCAAAAAAAAAAGGAGGAAATAAAACCAGTAATGTTGGGAGCTACTGTGACTTTAAATGCCAAACCTTTTAGCAAAGGGTTTTTCAAAGAACACTGATCAGGTTTTTTATTCTATCCAGTGGTAAGAGACTCAAAGATTCAGAATCTAAACCCAACATTAATGTTGCAACTTTAGTAATACTATACACACAACTTCATTCTTCTATGTCTCTTTGTTTTGTTGGTGGTTTTAATTTTCCTAAATGATAACACACACTTGTAAAAGTACTTTTTATGATCATTCAAATTATAAGAGTCTCTTGCATGGCTTTGCAAGGAACTGATAGAACAAGCATATGTTGTGTTTAAAGTAGGCCTTAAAAACCAAATATTCTGCGTTTTGCAACCTGGATTCTGGTCAAGATCACCTCTGTGGCAATGCAGCTTTGATGTTTCAGGGTCAAGCACATAAATAGACTATATTTTGACAGCATGTCTGTGATGAGGCTGTACATGATCAAGCTGCTCCTTTGGAACCTCCCTCCATGTGTCTCCACAGAAGCTGGCCCAGAGTCCTTCCTAGACACTTGGCAGTCTCAAGTTGGAGTTGTATGTGACAGCAGTGTGACCACAGATACATAAATCATGCTAGATGTCCTCCAGACTACTTGCAGAACAAGTCAGCTCTAATCTGGTGTTGATAAATGTGTATAGAGAGGACATACATGGGGATTAATTATGTATGTGGACCCCCTGGCCATGATCCTTTGTTGGCAGTGTTGAAGGGAATTGGACACAGGACTTGGAGGGATACTAAGTAAGTTTGTACATGATATAAAATTGGAAGGAGCTGTTGACTCCCCAAAAAGCAGGGAGGCCCTGCAGAGAGACATCAACATACTAAAGAGATGGGCAATCACCAACTGTATGGAGTTCAAAAAGGGTAAGGGCCAATTTCTGCACCCAGGATGGGGCAGCCCAGGTCGGATGTGTAGACTGGGGAACAAGAGGCTGGAGAGCAGCTCTGTGGAAAGGGACCTGTGGGTCCTGGCCCGTGGCAAGTTGGAAATGGGTCAGCAGTGCCCTGACAGCTGGAAGGATCAACCATGTCTGGGAGGGCATCAGGCACAGCATCAGCAGCTGGGCAAGGGAGGGGATTGTCCTGCTCTGCTCTGAGCAGAGACAGCCTCACCTCGAGTCCTGGGGACAGTTTTGGGTGCCACAATCTAAGAAAGAGATTAGAGATTGTCCAAAGGAGGCAAAGAGGAAGGTTAAGAGCCTTGAGGGGAAGATGCGTGAGGAGCAGCTGAGGGCACTGGGTCTGTTCAGCCTGGAGAGGAGGAAACTGAGGTCAGACCTCATTGTGGTCTTCAATATCCTCAGGAGGGGAAGAGGAGTGGCAAGAACTGGTCTCTGCTCTCTGGTCACCAGTGACAGGACCCAAGGGAATAGCCTGAAACTGAGTCAAGGGAAGTTTCAGCTGGATATCAGGAAAAGTTTCTTCACCCAGAGGGTGATTGAGCACTGGAGCAGGCTCCCCAGGGAAGTGGCCATGACACCAATCCTGACAGGGCTTGAGAACTGTTTGGATAATGCAAAGTGTTTGGGCACATGATGTGACTCTTGGGGTGTCCTACCTAGGGCCAGGAGCTGGACTTTCTCTGAGTCCCTTCCAGCTCAGAATATTCTATGACTCTGTGATTCTGTGAATTGTGCTTTAGCTATGTGTTCTATGGTTGAGTTTCAGAGGGACTCCTTATGTCTGGTTAAATAATTTCACAGGTCAACTCAGCTGGAGATAGCATCAACCTGTACAATAATCTAATCTAATTAGTTGTGTTGCTGAGCATCTCAGTCTAATCTGCTGAAGGCAGGAATTAGGCTGAAAGCTGAAGAGGTGGAGAAACTTGATGCACCAAACTACACTGTGTGTTGAAAAGGCAAGACTGAAGTAGTCAAGTAACAAAAATCCTCTTGATATCTGAGAAAAAAAAGCCTGCTTGTGACATAGATATTGAGAAAAAAATCAATCAAAATGGAGAATAGAAGGAGAAAAATATGGAAAGGCTAGCAATAATCTTCACTGTTTGTACTTTTGTGTGAACAATTACTTCATGCCTTGCTTTGGCTTATGTTCTATGGAATAACCCATCCCTGCTGGGATACAGAAATACCAAGGCAGTAGTAGCTTTAAATCTGTATGTATCCAGCAGACTGAGAACACTTGATTGTTTCTTGTTGCTCTTATTCCGTAGAATAAATTCGTCCTCTATGATTGTATTGTGAAATCTTGGATGCTGTCAAACTTTGGGGACTTTGAATTGCCTTAAGTAACTGGGACATGGGCGTTTCTAAGACTCCAGGGACTAACCAGCTAAGGAGAAAAAATTAGTTCAGAAACACGTCTAAATCTCATTTAATTTTAATCTAAGCTTTTATGGAATTATTTAGTTATTTCAGGGGTGTCAGGCTTCTGTGTTTAAAAAAGAAAAGAGTTGGACAAAGATTTGCTTGGCAAAAATTGAAACGCTCCAGTCTTGAGATGTAAAAATAGTGGTTTTATTACCTTTCTTACTATATAAAAAAACTTCATTTTCTGCTACATGTAAGCCAAGGAAAAGAGGCCAAAAATTTCACTATGTTTTCTGACAGATTCTGTCAATCATAATAATATGCCCAGAGTAGAGCAGTTCTTTCATGGGAGGGCTTATTCACATGTAGAGGGATGACTAAGTGTACAGCAAAATGCATGGTTACATGTTACATTACACTAAAAGAGAATATTCTACTTTTAATTCACCCCTTCAATCAGATCTAGAGGTGTGCAATCACTCAAAAGGCTGCTGTAGTGCATAAGAAAATCGAACCAGATACTTGGGAACTCTCTAGCCCTAGGCAAGACTGAATCCAAGTGATGTCTGCACAAGCACATGCCTCATATGCCCAAAGAGACAAGAAAAATGAGAGCTGTTTTTTAAAAAACTGGTTACCTGTTTCTGGGTACACTGGAGCAGTGTCAGCAAGGATTGAGGGCTGCTCAGCACTGTGGTCTTGCTGGGCATGCTAGAGCCTTGAAAAGACTCTGAAGCTAAAAAAGGATATTCACAGGCTTCTCTGAGGCTCTTAAAGAAGATGACTGACTGTGTTGGACTGAGGACTCAGCACCGCATGTGTGATCTTGCATCCATGGGTTGCCAAATTCTGTCTCCTGTCTCTGCTTAGGACAAGCTTCTGTGGCAGAGCAGAAGCAATACTAACCAGAAATCTCTTGCATGTGTTTTCTCATGACAGCACTTCAGTGTTTTGTATTTTCTTACACATAATCATAGAATGGCCTGGGTTGGAGGAGACCTTTGAGGTCATCCCATTCCAACCCCCTTGCCAGGGGCAGGAACACCCTCTACTAGAGCAGGCTCCTCAGAACTCCATCTAGCCTGGCCTTGAACACTTCTGGGGATGGGGTTTCCACCCTTCTCTGGGCAGCCTGTGGTTCTGTAGGTAACAGGAATCTGCTGTCAGTGGAGTAGATTATGTCTTTAGTCTTCTGCTACACCTCTGAGCACCTCTGGGCTCTCCAACAGATGATACAGGACAAGCACTGCAGCCCAAATCTTCCTCTGAGCACTTTGCAGTTCTCCTTTTCAAGCTCTTTGAGGGACTAAACTGATCAGGTCTTTTTATGCTCTTTTTTTTTTTATTTTTTAAATTATTGTTTTAAAGTACTGATGGTTTCTTTCCTCTTAAGTCACATTAATTACATTTCATATAAATAGAATAATGTTAAACTAATTATTGTCATGAAGTTGTTAATGCCTTTACAGGATTTGGAGCTCCACAAGAAAAAGGTGTTGTGTAAAGGCAAAGAAGCCTTCATGCTGACACTTTCATATGGAAAAATGTATTATTGAATTTAAAAGATAATGTTCACCATGTCTACCTTATGTCAAATCATTTTTCTCACCAATTCAGGATTTCTTTACTAGTTTTTTATTCCCTTTTCCAATAATAATCAGTTTCCTGTTGTCATACAACATTCTGTTAGGTACATCCAGAGTTTTAGGTCTGATAATGGTGCAAAATACTTTTTCTCAGCATTTTGTACATTTTTAGAAATTTTTAATGAAATTTACCCCACCTATTGGTAGTGAGTTTATAGATTATACTTCCGTAACCAAAATATTTTGCGTTTTCTTATTCTGTTTTTTTCCATCCAGGCACAACTACATATTTTCGTTTTATGGCATCAACAAGTCCTGCATTTTCTCTTCAGGAATACTGTTTTCAAGGAATTTTTTGAAAATCAGCAAATTGATATCTACTGCCTGTGAAAAATTACTGTAAGTGATGTTAGCACTTAAATTCACATGTTATTATTGCAGCTGAATATTTGCTTTTGTATTTTCTCAAAAACACAGAAATAAGATTCCCATGTGGTGGAGGCGTTGGAGCATTGCTCTAGAGAACTGAACTCCTTTTCAAGATTTCATATTTTTCAACACCGTGTTTTTCTCTTTGTCTCATTTTGCAGCCTGTGGAACTGAGCTGGAAGAGTTTTATCTCTCTTTGTAAAATCAGTGATGGTTTGTTGAATAAGGAAAAAATTATCAACTCTGTCTCAGAAGACCTAGAAATTACTCAGTGAATATGAGAGATTTGGCTGGGAGAAGAGTAAAGGAACTACTCTTACACATAATGATCCATATGCTTAAGAATGTTCTAGAGTTAGTAGGAGCCATCCGTTCCTCACAGCCATGGTGGCTTTGGCAGACAGGCAAATTGTCATCATCTGTAATGCAAGATGCATGTGACACTGGAAAGCCTAAGGGCCAGTAAATAAGGAATTTTGCATCATGTCAGCCTTATTTCCATTAATTTTATGTTAGCCCAAACTGGAGAGGATGAAATATATGTTCTTCTGTTGGTGAGGGGTGGTATCTCCATGACTAGCTACTGAGTTAAGCACTTTATGCAAGCCTGAGAAAAGAAATGTATAAAATTCTCACAAGTGGTGTAAGGACAATGAAAACATTATCCTAAGTGTAAACATACCGAAAGTTATTTGTAGGAATCTGTTCCAGTTGTGCAAAAGGACCACCTCACAGACAGTCTGTAAAAATGTTTGCTTTTTTGTTATTAATCTTAGTACAAACTGTGCTTAGATGTTTGGTCTCCTTGAAAAAATTTACCCTATCCAAAGTGGCATTTCATTTATATGGGTATTGGCAAGAAAACATCTACCATTCTGAAAGAACTCATTAAATAGGGACATGTTAGTTTACAGGTTTACTCCATATGATATTTATTGGCTGTACTACAGGCAATGACAGGCAGCCAACACACTATTCAGTGGACTTTTCCACCCATCTGTTTATCCATCTGTTACTTGAAAAATAGATTTCTTCCTCCTTTCCACTTCCCCCCCAAAATAGCATTGTTCTAGCCGGCCAACCAGATAAAGATACATTGATAAATAGAGTTCATAATGGGGCCACCTGAAACATCCACCAGTAGTATCTTGGTATGAAATAATACTAGTAACTGTGCCTCTGGTCCCCACACCAGTACACTTGTTAATGTATTATTAAAATTAACTCATAAAGCTGAATTTATTATTTTGTGGGGAAAAAAAGGAAGAAGGTGGCTTTTTGACCAGCTCCTCAAGGAATATATTCACAGCCTAGGTTGCTAAGGTCAAGATGCTTTGGAAAAGATAATTCTGATTTTTAATCAAAATGTCAATATTAATTTGTGCACACAGTAAGAACATCTCCAAAAGAGGATCAAGTTATGAAATTTTCATCCACTTCTTAAAAACTCCATTCACATTATGTAAATTGGTTTTGTAATAGAAATTTCTGAAGCCTACAATTTTAAATATAGCTATCTGATTGCTTAAAAACATTATTCTTATGTAACAAAAAATTAGGAATATGCTTTTGAGGCAAAAAGTAAAAACTTGATAACTTCACATAGATATTATCTATATGGATGCAAACCAGTGATGTTACTGGCATCTTTCATATATTGATGCACTTATGCTGATGGAGACAACTTGTGTCATCACAGAGTTATTACATCCCCCTTTTCTGGGCAGCTCTAGGAAATCTTCATAGAGTTTATTCTTTATAGTCCATGGACTGACAGATTCACAGCATTCCTATTGAAAGTGCCTTGATAGCAGATTTGATATAATTTATTTTGGTACCATGGTTTTCTACAAAACATGGAATCAATGACAATGTCTAGCAAAAATTTCTATGGGAAACCCATAGAAATTTTCAGTTTGTTAACATTTTTTTTTTTTCCTGAGAAATGTATAAATTGAAAAATTTATTAATGATTAATTTCCAAAGTAATAAGTACCAGGGCCATTCGTTTAAAAATACAAAGAAACTTCCACAGGCACAGGCAGCTGATTCAAAAGAAGTTACAAATTACCTGTGTGATGATGACAATACACATGAGATGTTCCTTTCTCCATCAGAGTTATTACACTGTCCATCTGTAGACAGAGGAAAAGAAACCTGCTGATCCTTCAATTTAAGGAGGTTTATCCATTTTAGGCAGCAATGGACAACAATAAGGCAAAGCAGAGATGAATATAAGCACTATAGGGCGGGATAATCCAGGTCTTTTGTATTTCTATTCATTTAGAATGGAGTGGTTACAGCGACTGAAAAATGAAGATGACAACAAAGTCAGGATGCTGTTATTACTTTCCTGTCAGGTAAGCAATGTACGAGAGTTTTCTTTAATTGTAGGTGAAAGCAATAATACTAATTTACCAAAATGGATCAATTGTTACTATTTCCTAAAGTAGTTTATACACAGATGTCACCATTACAAATAATCTAATCTAGACAAAGATACTGTAGAATTTCCCCTTTCTCTTTTGGGATAGGAGTAAGATTGTATGTAGCACATTGTACAGTGGAACATTCAGTGAGGACACAAACTGGAAAACAGTTTTTAATCTGGAAAATACATCTTGTTTCCTACAACACTGTAGAAATGCTGTGAAAGAAAAGCAGAATGCAAAGCAAGAAAGAAATAGAAATCTTTTGAGCTCTAGTATTTTTCTGGGATATGTATGCTACTGAAAAAATCCACGCAACATCATTTACTAAAGGGCTATGATAAGGATGGTGTTAATTTTTCTAGAAAGTAGTCAGTAAATACAAACTGCTCATCTTCACAATCATGATCCATGGGCAATTAAAGTGGACATCATGGTGTGGATACAGAAAGTATACAAAGCTGGAAAGCTTTTGGCAAACTGTGAGGAAAGACTTTCCCGGCATAAGTTTAAATTTGTAAGCAGGTTTAAGAAATGTAAGGAAATAATATGTGTAACAGCAAGAAAGAAATCTCAAATGAATAACAATAAGTAGAAATCAAGGAACTTGAGGTAAAATCACATTGCAGCTCACCAAAATTTTCAAAGCTAGTTCCCTGTGCTGATGTGCTTGAGGTGCAACACATGCAAAGCAACTCAACCCACCTGACAGAGGCTTTTTCTGACTCATTTGGGCAATAAGATCTGAAAAATTTAAAAATACCATATTTAATTGTTGGCTTTTGCTCTGTGGGCGACCGATTTAGCTAGCTCAGGGTCCCTGGTGAAACCAACAAGGACAAAAGCAAAAGATGAGAGGCACTCTTTCTTCTGGGGACTAAAGTCCCACAGCTTTAATTGTGGAACAGCTCCTAGGGAGCGAAGGAGAGGGAAAGAGGGGAAGAAAGTGGCAGAACACCTCATGAAGGGAATTTTTAAACTCTGGGGTAGAGCGTCAGAGGAAAGGAACCAAAGCCAATGGTTTTGGAAACAACTGATGGGAGGGGTGAAGGGAGGAACTAACCTGGGGGGAAACTAACCTACAGGACCCCAGGGGGTGCCCAGAATGAAACATAATAGACAAAATAATGATACAAAACAAATTCCTCAGTGCAAAATAATAGCTCAGTGTTACATCAGTGCAATACAACACTTAATCTGAGTCAAGGGAGTCTAAAGAGTGATTCCTATGATCATACTCTTTAAGTGGTTATTTTTATTTCTTACACAAGAAACCATCAGAATATCTACCCTTCTGAGGATTTCTTGATCCTCATAAATTACAAACAAAATTGTAAGCAGGGGGGTGCATCTAAGCACTAGATAGCCCTTAAATTCTTTCATATTTCACTGAATATTTGTTTCAGTTGCTGGTGAGCAAAGTGACCTACTGATGTCTTTGCATTCATTAAGGGCTCCTTCAGAAGCACAGAGGGAACTCACTGTCACCCTTTGCCTGCAGTTGCAACTTGGTCTTAATATGCAAGAACAACCTTTCCAGACAGGCCACACCAAGGCTTGGTAAGGTTCAATAAGTATTCTTTAGTGAATCTTCTTCAATTGTTATGTAATTGTGCTTCCTTGGATGTTCTCTTCAGTAATTTCTGGGGTAACTCAAAAATTTAGCATCAAGCTTTAATGTTAATTCTTCTATGAATGTAACAGTTTGATAATTATTAGCTTGGAGAGAGAACAGTGTTTGGTAGTGAGAAGTTGACTACTATGAGCAGAAAGGGAAAGCTAGGAGTGGAAAGAGGAAGAAACTAAAGCTGAAAGCCAAAATAGCTATAACGGGAAAATGCAGGTAAGGGCTTTCAAATATTTTGTGTCGTAGTTGGATTATTTTACCTCTTATGTATGATGATGAAAGAGGCAGCTGCTATGTCTTAGAGGGTGTCATATTCCATCAAAGACTCCCCCAGTGTCCTCTGATCCAAAGTATTTGATCATCCAGCGTAAAACTTGCCGCTGCATGGGAGGTGGTTGGGCATTCCCACACAAATCTGGACGAATAGAAATCCTGAGTACTCTGTTTTCAGGCTTCTCTGACCCCAGATGGGTCACTGTGATCATCACTACCACCCTCACCACTAACACTGGAAGCTGAGGACCAGTAGGATGCTGTCAGGATCCACTGACGATCTCTCTGTCACTTTCTTTCTCTTCCCCCCTCTTTTTCATTCTGTCTCTCCCTCTCCACCCCACATTTTTAAATAAAAATCATTTACATTTTTAAATAAAAATCTGTAGTGTTGACCTCAGCATATTAGCTTTGTTTGCCCCTAATTTGGGCAGAGACCATTTTAATAACTGGATCTTAACACCTCTTACTGACCTCTTTGTGCTCTGGACTTGGAAAAATGACCGACCAGAGAATGGACTCTTTTTGACTGGAAGTCTCTTCTTCTGCCCAGAAATCACAGAATCATAGAAATGTTTGTGTTAGAAGCAACCTTAGGATCATCCAATTCCAAATCCCTGCCTTGGGCAGGGATGTCACCCACTACACCACTTTACTGTGTAGTCCCAGAGCCTGTTCTGGGGATGGGGCATCCACAACTTCTCTGGGCAACCGTCAGTGAAGAATTTCTTCCTAACATCTAATGTAAATGTCTTCTCCTTTAGTTTCTTTAGGAAGGATTATAGAAAATTTAGCAAAGCCTGCTGTTTAGGGGGTAACTGTTCCTGGTGTCCTTCAGCATCTGTTTCTTTGCCTGGGTTGTCTGCTTAGTTACAGGGTATCATAGCTGTGATATCTGTCTCCTGGTTGGTGATTTTCATCTGTACACATTGGTTTAATTGGTGTGTATACTGCAATAATTTTAAAAAACATCTTTTAAAACAGAGTGGGCTTAAAAATATCTATAATTCCCCATTGTGCATAGACCTTGAGATGAGCTCAGCTGGTCACAGCATGGTGCTAGCAGCATCAAGTTGTGGGTTCAATCTCCAGATGGGCTATTCACTTAAGAGCTGGACTTGAGAGTCCCTTCCAGGTCATAGTTCTGTGTCAGGATTCTGTGTGACTGTGTAGGAGAGGATGCATGGCAGTTGCATGACACCTGGGGCACTGCTGGGGATTTGTTTTCATCATTCTACCCAATACTGACTTTGGCATGCTTTTGTAGGACCCTAGCACTAGAGCACTACAACTGAGCAGAGTCAGGAAGTTCCATAGGTTGAAACTGGGGTAAATTGAGAGATCTGTCTCACTGTTAGTAAGGTACATAAATTAACCCAGGGATTACACTGTTAACTTCCACTGAAAAGAGCAACATAAAATATAATAAGATCCAAAAGCAAATGTCAGAGAAGTTCATAAATGAAAGCTTTTAAAAGTCCAGGAAACAATCTTTCAGCTTATCTTATGCTTGCTTTTCATCAGCCAACACCTGAATCTCCCTTAGCCTTAAACCTCTGATATTAATAGTTGGCCTTTGCTCTCCCGTTGTTTATTTATTCCACCATCTTTCTAAGAAAAGCACATACAATCCTTTATCCTACGTACTTGTCTTAAGGGAATTCCATAAGAGTGTAGGCAAAATTCAAAGAATCTACAAGAATTATGTAAGGCAACCAACAGGATTGTCTTTCTTTTTTTTCTTTTTTTTTTAATTTCCATTTGAATTACTGTTTAGAATTTCAACATGACTATTTCTACTTCCTTCATTGTTAGCATTTTGAGTAAAATGGGCTATGGACAACAGACACAAAACTAACCCCTTCCTGCACAGACCTGCTTGACCTTTGAGATACTTTTGCAAAGCTATTTGTCTCCTCGTAGTGAGATACTAGAGATACCTTTGCATGTGGAATACCACTGTGCAAAAACCCATGAGACAATCTGATCTGGAAGATAACATGGATGCTAATTGATCATACAGAATCAGTTCAGCTGCTGCTTGTGTCTCAGAGTTCTCACACATTCCAGGAGGGTTAAACAGCAGCAAAAGTAGGTCTACAGCCTGCTTTGGGCATAAATATTTCTTTTTTTTTCTTTCAAAAAAGAAATTACCATTGCTATTGCTACTGTTGTGAGATTTGTCAATCTTGTGACTAATTTTCTTAATTTAAAAGACATTTTTAAGTTCTATTTAGTTTCTGGAATAATCCTGCAAATTAGTATGGTACTTGGAATTGTTTCTTTGTTTGTCTCTGGTCATGGTACTGACACCTGAAGTAAGAGGAGACAAGAAAAATCAGCCATAAAGATTTTTGCCAGTGGCTTGTTGCGTGGTTGTTACGTGAAGAGAGTAAAGAATGTTGCTCTGGAACAGAGATTTCAACTTTATTGTGGCAGAACTGCATCCACTTAAAGTCATGATGATTCATTGTTTGTAAAAAATCTATTTTTAGTTGGCCTGAATTATATGGAGATTAAAGAGAATCATTAGCATAAAAATTCCCTTGAAGCTTCTGCAGTTGGTACAATACAAAAGACTTTGTTAAGATCTCATCAGCCTAGATAACTTTGGAGAATCCCTGGGTGTGCACAGAAGGAAGATTGGTAACTCTAGAAGGCTTTTGTGGGTCATTGATCTATTTCTCTGAGCACAATGCAACTTTTCATACAGATCACACTCCAATATAAAGCTTTTTAGAAGTAGCACTGTCAGAAGAAAGAAATTGAGAGATAAAGAGGGAAAAGGGGTAAATTTATAGGTATAGAGACCATCTAGTTCTCTAGGAAAAACACTAGTGCTGGGTTTTGCTGTTTACTCTGTTCTCTCAGTGCAGATTAAACTCTTTTTTCACCTCACTACTTCTGTCCAGATGTTTTTTGTGGCATAAAGTCAGCACAGCTGAGTGAGTGCTAGGTGGCTGCTGCAGATGCAGTGTAGAGGAAGATGATCAGCTAAGCAGATTATGTGAGCATCTCCCTTATCAGCATGCCATCACAACAAAACTGAAGAAACCTGTCTAAGTACCTAATTTGCAACAAGTATGAAATATGATAAGCATGGCTGAATATGATAATTGTTACAAAACACTTTTAACAAGCCCAAGTTGCACATCATCATTTTGTGCATTTGTGCAAGGAACAAGATTTGCCATCTTAATTAAAAATGTCTGGTGAAATCCAAAAGGTGCTAATATGTTTTGTTCTGAAGAAAATCTTAACAGCAAACTTTAGAAATCAAGTATCAAAACATATTTTAATGACCACCGTACTTGGCTGAACATCAAATCTGAATTATATAGATTGTCTTAATACAGTGAAATCGAATATCTCAGTGTAGGTCATGGGATCTGAACTTGTCCTGCTGGCATACTAGTTAATTCTTAAATGAAGGTTAAATCATGGTAAAAACAGCTTCTCCAATAAAATTTTCTCTGAAATGCCCTTATTCTTTTGTCCTGAAAAAACGCTTGCATGCTTCTCAGGTTCTTATATAAAAATACATTTGCCATTAGAAGACTGTAATAAAAAATAGAAGTGAAATCATACAACAATCCAGAGGAATATGGGGACATAAGTCTGAGTTTTCATTACAATGGGGCTGAGTTTCATTGGAAATTTATGTATGTGGAAAAAATACTTGGGTAAAGAATAAATCCATTGCAGTAATTCTCAGTTACTGGAGAGACTGTTAATATGTCTTTTCTCATTATGCAAAACCACTAAACAAGAATTAGGGTCATAGCTTTAAGAAGAGTTGTTTGTAGCATCTGTTAGACTGAGCAAAATGTCACAATATGTAGTCTCCAGAAGGAGCAAACAGACTATTAAATCTTGGATGAACAAAGCAGGTTTTCAAACTGCTGCATTTTTTTGTCTTTTTGGAATAATTACAGGAGGAATTGGGGCTGTGGCTGTGATTCTATGAAGGCAATTGGACACTAAGTTTAAGTGGGACTAAATTTTTTTCATGGTGCCAGAAGGAAGGGCTGGTTTGGAAACTGTTTCATGTAAAGAAAGAGACCCACCAGCTGCAAAACAGGTGGTAACCCACCAGGGGCAGGCAGGTATGAAATCATGGCTCTTTATTTGGATTGCAGAGGAAAGGAAAAAAGGTAGAACAGCAGACTCAGAGGAACAAACTGCTGGCTTTTTGTTAGAGATCTTATGAATAAAATTCGGATTAGGTTATATGCTGGTATAAGGAAGATCCCAAATGTTGAACATGTAATGTGGGCCTCCCAACCAGGTGCATGCCTGCTCAATGTGGTAAAAAAAGTTCTCACTGGTGCTAAGATATTTCTTTGCATGATGTATTCTTTATCTTTTATATATCTATGTGCATATATATCTTTTATAGCTATAGTGAAAGTTACTGTATTGAAGGATCTGGTTGCCATTCAGCTCCCCATGGTTCCATATTGAAAACTAATTTTTTGGGTCTTTTAGAAGAATGGTGACTGAAAAATGATCTGGAACAAAGTGGTCTGCTATGTAATTGAGAATAATGTAAGGCTGCAAACAGCACATCTGAGATTATTTCAGAAATTTCATGAGTTCTAGATCAAGAGAAAAGTCAATTCAAAAGAGGGTACTGGTATTTTTCCTGTATATTATTTTATTGCAATGTTAATGAAACAAGAAGCATTTCACGTGTCTGTTTTACGAAAGCTCTGATCCAGGCCTCAAAAATTTAGTGGAAAGTTATCGTGCACAAAATGGGGTTTTATGGTTTGCAAGCAGTGCCAAGGCGTACATCCTGTCCAACAGTAACAGGGAATATTTCCCAAAAATAGAATTTCAATTGCCTCAATTGCCTGAGCAATTTCCTGGTAAAGTATTCCTGGCCTCTTTTATTTGGCCTGATCAGACAGTGCTTTCCCTGATAGTTTCTTGGACACAAAGTAGCTAGCATAGGTAAGGGATCCCTCCCAACTGGCAGCTGGAAGCAAGGCATAGTTTTCGAAAAAGAAAGTTCATTAGTATAAAAACAGGAAGATTTTTCAGTGGCCATGGGGAGGAAAGAACAAGCCCAGATAATATTTAGTTTAGTTATGGAAATCTTTTATAAAAGTCCCCCTTTTAAGTGGTATGCTTTTAGCTCTTCCTAGAATTGGGCAGTTTTGTCAAAGAGAAAATGCAAGTGTTCTAGAATTGACACTGTTTACAAAGTGCAGGGTTGCAAAGTTTTACTGATCGTGCCATGGAAAAGACACTAAGATTAAATTAATAGATTGATGTACGCACTGAAATATCATTATAACAAGTAGGGAGGGAACGTAAATGCTAGAAGGAAGAAACGAAAAAATTCACTCTCCTAGCTTATAGAGAAAAAACAAAGCTTTTCAAGATGGGAGATTTCAACATGTGGCATCAGCTTGAGCATTTTGGGAGACTCTGAAAAGGCAGAGAGAAAGCACTGAAAATTCTTTGGTCCTTTGTAATTTGTATAACCAAATCATAGCCACAGCCCTTTAGGGGTAGGCTTTTTAAGGTCAAAAGGGAGGCTTATAAAAGACAGAAAACTAGGAAAATTGTTTTGTTTTGTTTTTTTTATGAGCTTGTATCTGCATGTTGTAAAATACCAAGAACCATTCCTACTTTGTCAACCAATGTATGGAAGGTTTCACCAGGACACTGCTGACATGAACTGTCTAAGGCAGGATTAAGAATTCCTTACATAGGTAGTTGTTTAAATGGGATGCTATATCTGATTAGCTTCTCAGAATCTCCTAGGGTAGTTCAAGAGCTGTAAATATGCAGCGTTCTTCCAAATGAAGAAGCCCACACTGTTGAGGAGCAAAATATTTTCACTATACTATGTTTTACTAAAATCTACTGGTAGAGCTTTTCTTGCAAAGAAAAGCTTCTTGCTTCTGAAGTTGTTGTTTGGACAGGTGTTTTAGAATGCCATTAATAACATCGCTAATATAAGAATCATAATATTTATTTTAATCCCGAAGTTTTGACTGGCATTTACAGAATTTTCAGGGTTGCTGATATCCAGTATTCTGTACCTTCAATGTGATATATTGAGAGTGCTTCTTTTGCAACATCATGTATACTCTCCTCCTAGTTTGAGTTACTCCAAAACTATTCCAAACTCCTCAGATTTCTTTTGTTATGACTTAAAACAATTTCCACAGCTAGGTTTTTAAAATCAAACACACACCTGGCTGTTGTGTTCACTATCTGTCTGTATCAGATTGTTGTGCTTTGACACTGGCCAAATGCCAGGCATGCACAAAAGCTGATCACTCACACTCCCCTGACACAGGTGGGCAGAGGAGAGAAAGAAAATTTAACGAAAGGTTCATCAGTTGATATAAGGACCAGGAAAAAAACACTCCAAGGGAAAAACAGCCTCAGCTGAGAGGTACAAACTGAATTTATTACTAACAAAATCAGAACAGGATAATAAGAAGAAAAACTGAGCTCTTAAAACACCTTTTCTTCTCCCAGCTCCTCCCTTTTACCCACTGACAGTGCAGGGAGACAGGGCAGGGGGGTTTGGGTCAGTTCATCACCAAGATTTTCTTCCACTGCTCCAGGAGTGGAGTCCTTCTCCGGTGAGACCCTGGGGTCCCTCCCATGGGAGACAGTTCTCCATGAACTTCTCACCTTTGACTCCAATCTCATGAGCAGCAGTCCTCCCAAAACTGCTGAAACATGAATGCCACCCCCA
>VZTB01011435.1:274921-285640 GCA_013397245.1 Thryothorus ludovicianus | reverse complement strand
GCTGCAGGGGCTCAGCTGCTTCCCCTTGGTCTCACCACAGCCTGCAGAGGAATCTCAGCTCTGGAGCCTGGAGCACCTCCTGCTCCTCCTTCTGCACTGACCTTGGTGTCTCCAGGCTGTTTCCCTCACATGTTCTCCCCTTCCTCCTCTTCTCTTGTTGGAGTTAAAATTGTGCCCCCACTTTTGGTTTGATTTTCTTCTTAAATATGTTACCACAGAGGTGTTACCATCATCCCTAATTGTCCCAGTTTTGGCCAGCAGCTTTTCCATCTTCAGAGCCATCAGGGATTGGCTTTGCCAGACATGGTGGAAGCTTCCAGCAACTTCTCACAAAAGTCACCTCTATGGACCCCCTACTACCAAAAACCAGGCCATGAAAAATTAATTCACAGATATTACAAAAAATTAGTTTGGCCCTGAATTTAAAGGGGAGGGTGAGGGTGGGAAACTGACTGAAACTGTGCTAATAAGACCTCATTCTCTGTGTAAAGAGGAAATAAAAAAACCCTGCCCTTTTAAATTAACAACTTTAAGGCCAGATTTACTTGAAAATTTTTTCAAAATTATGCAAGACTGGGCTCATGAGAATAAGACTAAATCCAGCTGAGAAACAGAAGCAAGAGTCCATGTGGGAATCATGCTATTTGCTCATAATAAAAACAACAAAAAAAAGGTGAATTTCCTGAAGTCCAGGTACTCCAGGGAAGGAGTACCCCTGATAGAGCAGGGTTATTGGACTAGCTGATCCACTGTAGTCCCTTCAAACTTTACCATTGTGTGATTTCGCAGTTTAAAATGGTAAAGTGCTGCAAATTTTTACTTAATTGATTTCATCATACATTAGAACTGGGGAGCTACTTATTTCTAACAACTCACTGCCACTGTGATGCATTTTGTTATATCTTACTGTTTTATTAAACATTAGCAGTCACCAGCTAGGAAAAAAGTCAAAATGCTGCAAAGAACTTATTGATAACACTGAAATACAAAGACGAGGCACTAATCTGGTAAGGGGGACACTAACTCTGTCTCTGTTTTGCTTAAAAGTCATTCTTTCTTAGTGCACCAGATGTAAATTACTAAAATAATATTCTGCTGATATTTTTGAATCTATCTTATGAGTTCTGTCTGTCCTATTTGCACGTGGCTCAGCGGAATATTTTTTTTCACTCTGATTTTAAAACTTTGAAAGAATAATTCTAGTAGATGCAACGAATTATTGGAACAACAGTGGCTGTATTAATTTGTCTGTTAATTTCCCTTTATACTTCCTCCATCACAAAGAAACACAGAGCAATCCTGTGCTACGTGGGCCTCTTAGAGACAACCATGACAACCTTATGGCTCCAGTAGTGAGACTGCAGTTCTCTTTGCTCCTTCTCACATGTTTCTAAGAGAATTCTCACTCAGCATTATCTTGGCATGACAAAGAGGCACTGCCTGTGTACTTTGTTCTGAAGAAATAAATGGAAGAAGTAGATCTAGACATATGGAGTCTGAACGGAGTACTACCAATTCTCAATTTTAAATGAATTATTAGAGAATAAATGAATTATGATGTCAATTTGGAAGATTTGTGTGGGCAAAATGATTTGGGGTTTGTTTGGTTGCTGGTTTAGGTGAGTTCATTTCTTTTTTTTTTTTCTTTTTCCCTGGAAAGCTCTGAGTCCTCTAGATGCACACATACAGAGCATGTATCTCACACTAATAATTTTTTTTGGTGAAATTGGAAAAATGCCTTGTTGCTTCAGTTTTTTACTCTATGCTAATACTAAAATCTAATACAAAAATGTTAATACAAAATTGAAGTGTGAACAATGCTAGCAGTATTTGATTTCTGACCAAATTTTATAAAAGGGTCCTATAGGGAGAAGCTAAATTTGTGTATCAAGAGCTCATTGAGTACATATAGAGAGTCTTTTGTGCTGAATTACCAGAAAGCCTTCACGCATTCTACAAAATTTTGCTTTTCATGGGTCCATCTTCAAATCAAAGCAGTCATGAAGGCTACTAAGGAAATCCCTTCCTAACAAAGCAACCAGCAGTGCTGGTGCAGTGTTGCAACACTGCTCGGAGCCAATTCTGTATTCTCATGCTGAGGGGAAAGGCAAGCCAGCTGCATTTGCCTTACAGAAGCATGCACAGAAATGGCACAACAAGGTTGACCAGTGTCTTAAATCTATAAATCTTAAAGCTAAAGGGGTTGCAATTTTCTTTGGTTGCATAATCAAGTCCAAGCAGTGGCTCCCACTGCTGCTGAGTAGAAGCTCAGTGGGGAGAAGGTTCTCCACCTCATGTTTCCCAGCAGATTGACTTTATTGATTAATTCTTCTTTTCAGCCAAATAACTAATTTAGCTAGTGTTTACTGATGTAAGGAAAGCTTATTTACTCGAAGATATGACATAAAGACCTGAGTTAAAGACGTGTATGATATAATGTTTGTAAATTTAATATATAGTGGATGAAAAAAATACAGAGGTAATTTTATTAAGGTAGTTCTCAGAAGAAAACTTCTAGCTTTCATTTTTAGATAAAAATTCTATAATGATGTTATGAATTAAGGTTGAATTATGATTTTGAAGGTAACTGGTACTGCAGGTATCTAACATAACACTAGATATTGAAGAGAAGTTTCTTTCATAGCAGTTGCATTTTACTAGCTAATGTTGCTTTTTAAAAATCATAGAATTTGCCATTAATTATGTTGAATGAAGAATACATTCAAAGTGCCTAACTGATTCCTTGATAGCTTGCCTAGAAGATTGTTGATTTTTTTGGTGCATTTCCAGGCTTCAATTTATGGGAAGCAATGGCTGTGTTGTAATTCATTACCATATAATTTGTTATACTATAATTTTATGCTATCTGTATTGTTGTCCTTGTAAATTTTAGGAATAGAAATATACTTTAAAGTAGTTGATTCACAGTTTTGCTCGTTTGACAAAGGTCTACCCTTTTTCAAAAACAGTGGATTAATATGCACTTAGTGCCTACAAAACTTTTGTTCTCAAGGTGAAGACAAATGGCAAACTCAAAAGTTTCTATTGAAATGGTGTTTTTGTGTTATATTTATAAAAACTGCATAAGTAAAGCAAATTTATAGACCATGTTACTGCTTGTAACAGATCAGTGATTTGTCTTTCCATCAAATCCTAAACCTGTTTTATGAGAGTAATAGATAAATCAAGTGATGACTAACAGAGTGTTCCTTCCTGATGACACAGAATAATAAGTGGTAGCCTTTTAAAAGGTCTCAGATAGGGGCCAGAATTTCATAACTTTCTCTTGTCCTGCAGAGACAGTCTGTGCAGTCTATATGTGTTACTTTAAGGATGCTGGAGGGAGACACTATCATTTCTCTGCCCTTCAGATGCTGTGAAACATTTGAGAATTTCAACACAATCTTTTACTCAAGAATGAACTCTAAAAGAGCCAGCCATACGCGTGTGCGTGTACGTGTGTGTGTGTTTGTGTTGTTTCACTTAAAATTACAAAAATAAATGAAGAAACTTTGCATTCTGGAGCAAAAAAAAATGACTGGTTCCTTTTGTGGCTGGTCACTTCAAACCTTCATCAAATAACAACTGGTTATTCAACATTTTGCACACTTATTGAATTAGTCTGGATTTTCATGTCCTGTAAGTTTTCTTCAGCTCCTACAGTCACCTTTCCATCAGGGAATAGGGAATGCCTAGTTTAAGCTTCATTGTAGTGTATTTTTTGGTGTGCAAATTCTTTGTGTGCAAACCATTAAAGGCAGCTAATGGCTGCTGTCAGTTATGTGTGCACAGAACAAGTTGTGCTGTGGTTACAATTTCCGTTTCAGTTACTGAGCTCACAGTTTATTAGGGATAGAAATTGTACATTTGAACCACTAATCTGTTAATTTCAAACTGCATAATTAATTACACTTTAATTCTCTTTGATTTCAGACACTCTGGACAGTGTCCGAAAGCCATCAAACTCTTTGTACAATAAGGTAAAGTCCATTTCTGAATGTCTAATGTGAATACATCTGTTGAGGTTTTCCTGCCTGCTCAGATTCTGACTTTGTAATTTTCTGTTTTTCAAGACAGAAACAGCTTCTATATAATAAACTTTTGGACAAACAAATGCTGCATTTTTAACTGGCCTAAAACTGCATAGACACTTTTTAAAATAAGCTGTTTCTACCATAGTTCTCTGTACACCTGTTACTACTTGTCCTTTTGCAGTCTGACAGTTGCAGCCAAGAATACAGAGCAGGACAAAATCCCATCTACTGTATTTTAAATGAGATTATAGTAAAATCACAGTGTTCCTCAGAAGAATCATTTGAGAAGACAGTGAAGGTAGACCACTGAAGCATGATGATATTGAAAAATGAATACGCAATCATCAACAGCAAAACCCACAAAAAACCACTCAAATATTTGAGCAAGGGAGGAATAATTTCTCTGTAATTCATGGAAGAATAAAGTAGGTAAGGATTTTTATTCTGGTTAGATTTGTTATTTCATCCCTCATGTTTGCAGGGCAAGGGTATGGAGATTACAGGGAAAGAGAAGAAAGTGAATTGGATGTTTTCTCTGAGGAAAGAGAAAAATCAACCAAGAGCCTCTGCAATTTGCCAGCTGCCTGATCACCATGAGCTGACACTGGTGACTTCCAGGTAGGACTTAGTTGCAAAGGGGTCCTTGAAAGAGTCCAAGGAGGTGTTTTATTTTGTTTTTTGTGCAGGGAAAGAGGCACTGCACAGTGAGGAAGAAAGAACGCAGGTACTTGAGGGAAAGCAGATAAATATTTAGTAGAAAATTGTATCACTGGGGAAATAGAGGTCAGTTGCCTAGAAAATACCAGAAAAAAGCTGATTCTCTGAGAGAAGGGTTGCTGGCAAACCTGTTATTTCTTGTAACTTTGAAAAATAATCTTATGGGCTGGATTGTGAAATATTGCTCTGCCTTCCCTGGCCTGGCCGAAACAACAAACACAGATAATGTGTGTGTAACTGCCCAGTTAATGTGTGCTCTCTTCACATCTAAGAATAATTCTAAGGATGTAGTGTGAATATGGCAATTTAAATGTTCAAAGGTGTAGTACAACTAACAACCACACAGTCAGAGATTTTGTGAGAGAACATGGTCTTTTCTCTGTCTTCTGTAAAATTATTTGGGTTTGGTTGTTCTCCACAGTCCTCATTCTTTTCTACACTCCTACTCTATTAGCTGCAAGGTTTAAAAAATATTACAGCTTTACCTTTGTCTGCCCTACTGCCTGAGTAGCACTGAATACTGAAATAGCCCATCTATGTGCACATTCTCTTGTTTATTTTCCTTAACTAAGGAAAGGATAACAAGTGTCCCATACTTGTTTATAGAAGTGGAATACTGGCAATAAAGACTTCATTCCTCAAAATAGATGTTTTCACTCCATAAAAATAGTCTTTAGAAAGAGTAACTGGTCAGAAACTGGAAAAGCCACCAAACTTGTACTTACTTAGGAACAATTACGGGTGTAATTTTCATTTGTTGTGCTGGGTCCTACTTTTTGTGCTGCATTAAATGACTGTAGGCAGTTTCTGCCACTAGTTCTTAATTAAAGACTTGTCTGTGCCTAGAGGTAAGACTTTGGAGAACTAGAATGTATATGGCAGAAGGGACTGCTTGAGATTGAGGCCCCTTATTGAATATTTTTTTCTGATCTGGTGTTTAGCCTTTTTTTCCCACATGACAAAGGAAAAGTTACAGATAAATTGTAGCAGCAGCTAAACTAGGAAGACTGAGGCATTCTCAGTGTAGAAAGAACACTGGACTATCTCAGAAATACTTTGTACATTCAAATGGGCATGTGCAGCTCTGTCCCTCAAACCAAGCATACTGGCTCCTCAAAATAGAGGAAGATTTTCACTCTAAAGTCACAATGTGCACATATTTTTTTCCTTTCTTGTGATCTGATTCCTGGAAATCGGAATTACTTTTGCTTTCTATTTGTCTGAAGAAGCATGTGCTGAAAAACTCAGAAGCTGAAGTTAAATTGTTCTCAGAAGAATTATTTTAGTGAACCAGATAGATCTATTTGACAATTTAAACTACAGCAAGTTTAAGTCAGACTTTATAATGTTGGCAGGCATAATTGTGAAAAGAATTCTGTTTTCACATCTGTATTTCTAATACTGAAGTTACAAAAGCTAAATAAAATGTGTTTCTCAGTTCTCAAGTTAAGTGTCTATTCAAGATTAAGTACTCTATTTTTTTTCTGCACAGAAAAATTTGCTGGATAGATTACTACCCTAATGACCCTTAAATATCTAGGATGCTCCAAAGTGGAAGTACTCAGATAAAAACAGTTAAAAGTGATTTTTATCCATATTGAAATTAGTTTTTTGCTGTGCAAACAGCTCCATGCAGTCATAGCATCAGAGTTTAAACACTCTGACAATGGCTCTGTGTAAAATGGCCAGATTAATTTCTTATCAAACTTATCAAGTTATTAATTAAAACTTTTTTATCAAGATAAATTCTTATCTTGAATTGATTCAGTATTAGGAATGGGAACCATCTGATGTATTTTTCAGATCAAAGCTAATTCTCCCTCGACACACATGCACTCGAGCAGCTGCAGCTGTGTGACAGCTAAATTATAGGAGTGCTTTACACACACATTATCTTGTCACAACATGAGAACATTCTACTGTGCTAAAATACCGCTTTCAGAAGAAACATATAATTTTCCCATTCTGTGTGGGAAGATGTTAAACAGCTTCTTTCTTTTACATATCTATTATTTTCACCTTCTAGCAGCACGAGAAGAGCAAAATTCTAAAACAGAAAATTTGAAAACTCTTCATTTGAATTTCTCTCTATTTTTATCCTTTTCATCTTCTATGTAATGAAATGTGGTGATAGCTGTGCCTAGGATTGCATAGAAAATGCAGAAGGAAAACAGTGATTTCCTTTTAAAGTTCGTTTGCTTATTTAAAGAGAATGATTAGAAGTTTTTAAAGAGGATGATTATAAGTTTTATTCCCCCTTGTGCAGTAGGGAAAGTGAATGCTTTTGAATTAAAAATATATTCATATGTTTGGGGAAATTTAATAAGCATTTTGCAACAGCTTTGTGGCACAACTTTAGCAATCCCTAACAGTTGATAATGTTCAACGTGACACTTGAGTTAGGTCAATCCAAGCTTTTGGAAATTTAATCTTTACTAAACCAAGGTGCTGTAAATTAAGTTGAACTTCTCTCAGTTTCTGTAAGGCATTTCAATATATAGGGCCTGGACATGAAACAGGGCACTGTTACCATCTGAAGCGAGCCTGGGGCTCTTTGTCAGGGCTTGTTGCTTTCCATCGCCAAGAACAAGGACACATGCATTCAGTTCAAAATTTAGCCCTTGGGAAAAAATGGTTAAAATAACATTTCTTTTCAACAACTTCATGGTCTTACATGTAAATATGCTCTTCACTGATTGTGATGGTTTTCCACAGCCTGTTTTTTGGTAGCAGATGTGGCTTCTGTGAGAAGCTGCTAGAAACTTCTACCATGCCCAGCAGAGCAAATCCCTGATGGCAGTGCCTAGAGTTTGCACCTGCCTTCTCCTGTTTGCAAATCCAGACAGGTCCTGGATAAATAAAACTGATCAAAGACGAAGAGTGGGCTTCATAAATAGCTGGAATACCCCAATTTTCGCTGTCATCAGTTTGGTCTAGGAGATGGTGGGCTGTGCACAGAGATGCAGCTTTACCCAAAGTGTTTATTTGACTTCCATTGGTGTAAAGTGGTTTTATGGGAGAACTGATTTTTAATGCTGGCTAAAGTGACAGCACACAAAAGTAAATGGGACGTCAAGTTTCTTTATATTGTTTATATAAACTGGGGAATGTATTCTGTTTTCATGTATCATGCTTTAACTTATGGTTATATGAACAATGAACATGAGAAAAGGAACTTTTATTTCTCTGTTTAACTAAACCAGTGTTTTACAGAATTTTATGACAATTTTTGATTAGGGGCTAGGCAGATATAGACCACCCTCTCTTTCTCAAAACCATTAAAATTGTCTGTGCCTGTCTACCAGTATTAAGGTCACATGTCCCTCATCTCTCACATGGAAGTTCGTTGCCATTAAAAGAATTAGATCCCATAAATGAATATATTTTTTGTAAGAAAAGCTTTAATATGGGTCTAATACTAATCCAATGAAGTGTAGAAAAACATATGAAGGAATGGAAACAAGTAACGTAAAAGCAAATCCATATTTTTTACTCAATATTCAAGATGTTTGTATTGTAGTATTACATAATATCTTGTACATACTCTGAAATATTGATTATCAAGCCTGAAACAGTAAAACATAGCACTGCAGTTTAGCCAAAAATTTAAAATTGCTAGTTCATTAAATAGGGCTAGGGTAGCACATTCTCAGCAAACTAAGCCTTTTCTTTAACATACTGTAATCCTGTATATTTGCAATGAAAAACCACGTGTTTTTTACTAAATGATCATCTTCTGGTTTTGATATGAGCTTATCATTGCTATTCCATTGTCCTATAAAGGAGCGTGTTTCCTTTCTCATAAGGCTGGACAAAACAATGCAATTAAAAGAAACTGTTATGTAACAGAATAGCACAGAGATGTGCTGTGTTATGGATGCAAAAAAAGTGAAACAATTTTGAATTTTTTTAGGGCCTGGCATTTTCAGCATTTTCTCATGAGAAAGGCTCATAAGCAGCCTGTCAGTGTTCTGCTTAGTACACTCATTGGTGCTGTGCTCCAAATCCCCATTTGTGTCCCATTGTTGTGAAATCAAATACATGTTTATCGTTTACCACGTGTCATGTACTTAGTGGTTGTGTGCCTGCTGTGAAATGACAGTTCATGAGCAGCCACAATAAAGTGGCAGGCTTGACTACAAAGAAAAACTGTCTTCTAATTTGCATACTCAGGAACCTGAGTGAAGAACTTGGGTTTGGTGGAATTTTTTGTTGTGGTTTTGTTTGTTTGTTTGTGTGGAGGTAGGGTTTGCGGGCTTCTTTTTGTTTGGTTGGGTATTTTTTGGTTTTTTTTCCCCTAGTTCCTTTTCTTTTTTCTTTGTTTTCTGTCTCAGCACATTATGTTCTGTGGATCAGCTCTTTTAGCATTTCTGTTTTTAACCACACCATTGCTGGGACTTCCACAGAGGACCAGATGGAGATTTCTGGGCCCTCATCCTTGACATCTAATGAAAGTTCTGCCTTTGTGCCTAGAAATTTAGAGAACTGGGAGATGTGAACATTGAAATTAAGGGAGAAGAAATGTGCTGATGATAGAGTACTGTGAGTGGCTTTATTTCAGCACTGGTGTAAAACCCTAAATGAATAAAAAATATACCCATGGTGCTATTATCTGGGCCATGATTTGACTATTGGATCAAGATTAAAGAATGTTCACAGGTTGCTGAGCTGTTAAGTTTAGTATTGCTATTTAAATAACTCTTCAATTTACTCCCACACAAAGTTCTGGTCAAAGATCTCTGCAAAGCATTGGGTAGTGGAATTAGGAAATCATGAATATTCTCATCTGTAAGAGGAATACCTACAAACAAATATTGTGACTGTGAAGTCTTTAATTTTAAGCATTTTGAGTTGGACTCTTCTGGCTATGAAGGGATCCTAATATACTTGTGGCATTCCTGCACTTTGCAGGATATATCCTGTTCTGGTTCACATTGGCCATGAGCTTTGAGAAGGGGCAAACATCCATCAATAGTTAAAGACACCATCTGATCTGAAGCTTCAGCTATCTATATTTTTATCTTGGCTTCTCATGAGTCAAGAAAAGCAGTGATAGCAGTGTGATTATCTTTAGAAATGTCTCAAGTAAAATGCATGTATGTTAAAGTATAAATTGACTTTATTACTATAAAGCCTAATTTTGTCATTTCAGTATTTTCATTATTAGTCCCTTACCCTGTGATACAAGTGCCCCTTGCTAGACTTTTGTGTTGGGGAAATGCTGAGTTTTGGGTTTGGTGAGCTTGGTAAAGGCTATTCTTCCTGTGATCATAATCAGTACTGCCTGCAGTAGAGTAGTGAGTGCTACCCAAGTTTGCCAGTGACACATTGAATGACCTTATAAAGGAGATGATATTTCCTTTCTTCATCTTGGTTTCTCTCTTGTGACATAAGAACAATATTACTGGCCTCCTGAAAAAAGCTCATTAAAACCATATATTAGTGATTGAGGTTTGAAAACTCACTTCAGTGCTGTGTAATGCAATATGCCTAGTGAATGCTGTTGACATACTTTCTTTAAGAGTGTGAATTCAAGATCCATTCAGTGAGGAGAGGACTTTGAACAGAAGAGTTCCCTCTTTGAAGTGAACAGGCATGCACTGCATGCTGAGACAGGGATGTATTGTTCTGTTTTACACAGGAGTTACTCCAGCTCTGCGTCTAGGGTTACACAGGAGAGTAAGACAGAACCGAGGACCTAGCTAAACATTCAATGCTTAACAAAAAAAAAATCTTATCTGGCTTCTTATATATTCTTCCTATATCTGACTTGTATTTGTACTCCTTTGGGTGCAATACTGCATGTCTAGTGATAAGAACTATTTGAATTAAAAGAAAAGAGAACTGAACTCTTGGCAAAAAATCACCCCTGGACAGTGCATCATAGTATTTCAGAATGGATATACTTTACTGGTTAAGCAATATCTCTCCTGACAGGCATCTGAAAGAGCAAATATTAAAATTAAGG
>VZTB01011435.1:243940-254518 GCA_013397245.1 Thryothorus ludovicianus | reverse complement strand
TTTATATATATACAGGTTATTTCCATGTGGAAGAGGGAAGAAGCCCACTGTGGTCAGTTACAGCAATGCAATAGTATCTGAATTGGGCCTGTAGTATTTGGTGCCTTGTCTCATTCGGGGCTTTATTGAGTTGACCTAACAGTTACAACTGGAGAATCCAATTGGAATTCCTGTAAACCAATTAAAAAACCCAACAGGAGTATAGCACTTGAATGAGTGGTTGTAGTAACTTGGAAGGGGCTTCAGCCAAACACATTCCTACTTCAGGAATGCCACGAAAGGCATGTGAGAGAGCACCACAGCACACTGTAAAGTGCAATTAGAAACAGGTGGATAAGTAAATGTTTAGACTGACTTGTGGCTCCTCTGTTTCTAGGAGTAACAAAAATTTTCTATAGTAATTACCCTGAAGCTGGATTCTCAGGTAACACTTGGGAGCTTTATGCACATATTTAATCTTGCATTATTCGTCAAAAGCCTCTGGAAATAGCTGGAAACCATAAAACTTTTTTTTGCTGTGATCAAGGGAATTTTTAACCCTGTGGGGAAAACAGGACAAAACAGAACTGATTTTGGGGGGGTGGGGGTGTGTGTGGAGAATGGTGGAGGAGGGAGAAACGGGAGAGCAGAAGGTAATCTAGTTTTTATTGTGTTGGGGTTTTTTTTGCTTTGGTTTTTGTTTGTTTGTTGTTGTTTTTTTTTATTGGATCTATTGATAAAAAGCTCAAAGGCTGCCTGGAAGTGACCTCAGTCCTGTTCTTAGGACCAAGGGAATGCAGGCGGGAAGCTAAAGCTTGCCTTTAGTCAGTGATCTGTGAATAACCCTCAGTCCCTTAATGACGTGAGAGAAGCCTCCAAAGGGAGACAGTGAGTCAGAGAGAAGGAGGCACAGAGATTGCTTGAACAACCATTAGCACGTCATTGGTAATCCCAGCGACACCTTTCACATCCCTGGCATTTGTCTCAATGCACTCCACTGAAGGCTGGCACTATGTTTTATTTAAGGCTTTCTCGCTGCCTTCTGGAGATGTGTATGTTACTGTAGCCTGACTGATTGGTTGTCTGTTATGTTTACTAACACTCTGAGATCCTGAAAGAGAGGGGAATCTGTGGAATTTCTACCATGGCTCAATACCCCTGGACTGAATCTGCTTTTGATGTTAGACACAAGGAAAGGAAAGGGTATCAAATAAACATGCACTTAAAAGCAAATCTTTTATAGAACATTTAAGTTGCCACACTGCAGAAGAAAAAGTTGTCTTGATGTAGTACTACCCAGCTATGCTTGTGCCTGCTTGTCATCTAGTAAGGATCTTGTGATATGTGTGTGTATACTGATGAGGAATGCAAATCTTGTGTTTTGCATCTCTGTTGAGCATTTGTGTTCCTCTAAATAGCTGCCTAGAAGATGGACAAAGGAAAGAGCAAGCCAAAAGCTTCTCAGAGGAATAAAGGCAGAGAACCTTTTGAGATAATGCTTCTTCCTCATTCAAAAAAAGACATTATTTGGGGTGGGGCTGTGGGGAAATTGCAACATGGCAAGGAAAATTGCCAGTGAGCAGCACTGAAGCGGCTGTTTCAAGAGGCAAAGTTTGTAATGTGGTTCCAGATGTGTTTGCGTTGGTCAGAATTGTGGCTTGTGCAGTCTGTTCCTCTCCCCAGCCTACTCTCTCTGACCAACGCTTCCAACTGTTTGTCTCAGCTTTCCATTTTGTCACCACTTCAGTGGTTGACCCTGGGCAAAGACTGTCCTTAATGACCCCATTTCTTTTTTTTATCAAATGCCATGCTAGTATTCACAGCAATAACGTGACTAATACCCACCTGTATCATAAAGACTTAGACGTTTTCAGAAAGTTTTGGACTTCCATCTGCAGTTTTTAGTTTTCTTTTGGGAAAGGGAAAAAAAAAGAAAAAAAAAAAGAGAGAGAGAATACCTACAGCATTTCAGACAAATGCTTCGGTTGTGGGCATTTCTAATTTTTATGTGAGTCTTAGGCATCTCCAAGGAGATAAGTTTGCTGCTAAGTTTTCTTTGGATTACTATTTCCATAGTCTATGGCAGGTGAGCATTCTCCTCACTAGTCTTCTAATGTGCAAGAGTGGCTGCTCTGCCTGAGAGGAGAAAATACCAGAACTGGAAAGCATAAGGCATCATAGTAACATTAGCAGATAAAATATTCAAATTTATGCAACAGAAATCCGAGATTTTAGTAGGAAGATATTTCATTTTCCTGTCACTCTATTTTCTCCAAAGAACAGAAATATAATTATGATACTTTCTCTGAGAGAAACAACTGAGCATTTCCTTCCCAAAGGGAGACAACACCAGAATTTCTGTTAATAAAAGCTACAGAAGTTTAGGGAAAGTATAGAAGCCTTCACAAAGGAAAAAATACGTCTGTTCTTTCCCTAGGGGACTATTCTGACAGTCATGTATCAACTAATGTGTTTCCTTTCTACATCTTTAGTGAGGATTATGTAGGAACACTTGTAGCAGCAATACACTAGCAAAAGATTCCTCCGTCCTGAACAGAAAAGCTTTAGCAATAACACTGGTAGTACAAAACTAGAAAAAGTACCTTGCTTATTATATTAAGGAAGCATCTCTTCCTGTGAATTTGTAGCACTCCTGCATGATACACATTTTTTCCTCTTATAGTTGAAATAGATTAAAAAACCCCTTTTTTATTCCTTTCCCTTTTCATGAGTCAAAATTACTAATTTAATGTCTATGAAGAACTTGGATTATCCAGCATGTGCTAAACATAGCTACCAAACATTTGCCACATGTCAGAACTTTGCAAATGTTGTTTGTGGAATTATTTATATTGACTACATTGGAAACATGAGTGATTAGCAGTGATTACCACAGTAGTTTGTGGAGACTTACAGATGGAACTCCCACTATCCTTTATGTACAAAACTTCTTGATATGTATAAGCTTAAGCTTGGCATTCAGTGCATCTTTTAAAGGATGGCAACTGAGAAATACAAAAGTGGGCATAATGTGGAAATTAGAACAGTGGGTATAAAGGAGAAATGACAACGACTGCAAATTTGGAGTCAATAAGTACCATAAACTTCCTTTAATTAAAGAGGGTTGTCTTCTGAACGTAAGACGCTTTTGTTTCTTACACAGCAAAGTAAGGATTTTGGATCTCTACCTGAGCTAGGGGGATAAGTTCATGTTAACAGTGACTGCTAATAAAACTCAAGGATTCTCTATGTTCCTATGGCAGTCTGGTACATTGTGATCCACAACATGCTGTAATAAATGGCCTTCAGGGAAAGGGTCACTATGGAATGAAATCAGCATTTCTGGAAATTTGCTATGATTATTTCTAAGCAGTGGCAGTGTTTTGGGGTATGAGAACTTTGTGGTACTAAGAGAAAATTCAAATGCAAAATGCCATAAACAGAAAATTATCTGTTTAGCAATGTGGTAAAAGTCCATCTCCCCTGTAACAGAAAGGCTTCCTTGGTTTTGTCCTTACCTGTAATTTCTGAAATCTACTTTGTGTGCTTTTTACAATTATAGCCAGTAGAATATGTAGATTTGTCTAAATTAGAACAAACACTTGCTTAAAACTTAGCAAACTTTTTTTTTTTTGCCTAAAATTAACTAAGTATCATTACTGCTATTCACATGGCAATAATATTTTGGTTTGGAGAAAATACTTCTTTTAATTTTTAAAAGAGGTCTTGATTCTTTGATGTAGATATACGGTTGAAAAAAATGTCCATGTTAACTAAATCCTGCTTATATCCTATTGAGGATAATGCAACTGAATATCAATTGCACTTAATTAATTAGTTTAACTTTACAGCAGTTTGCAAATAATCCCCATGAGTTTTGTTGCTGCCTACTTGCTTATCTGTACTTATTATTATGTTCACAGAAAGCATAAACATAATTAAAATGCTTTCCTCGACTTTTTTTGCCTCTTATGTTGGCAAGTGTACTTTGTTTTCATGCCACTTCATACAGTATTATGAGTCATGCTCAGATCTTCAGAAAATACCCTGTTATTATCTAGTCTGGTGTCCTGCAGGCCTGTACTTGGACTCCTAGAAATGGCAGCTAATTAGTTGAGCTGTAAGGAGAAGGAGGAAAGAAGATTAAATTAAGGACCTCAATGGATTTTTTTTTTTTTTTTTCTTGGNNTTTTTTTTTTTTTTTTTACTGGCAATAGTGATGGTATTTGTTTGACTTACAAAATATCTTTGTTAGCTTTCTTGGTAATTCCTGATACCTGGAAACTTGAAACCTAGGAATACCAATGAAACAAACACTTGAATACAGGTGCCCTGGTTGGAAATAAGTTTTTCAGTAATATGATAATACAACTAATTAGTGTTTTTAAAAAAGCTGTCTAATGTTCATCTGAAAACCACTGCTGACTCTTCAGGAGTGGAGGTATACAAGCAAAATCCCAGTCTTTTTCTCAGAAAATATTTAGATATTTTAAGCATTTTAGGTAGAGAGTGTTAAAAATTTAGCTATATTTTTCTTGTGCTTGCCAAGAGAGGTTTTTATTGTAAGGAGTAATTTCTGTCTAGAACATATGGTATAACACTTCATAAAGTGACAGCAAGACTACTGCAGGGAGATGGCCTCAGGAGGAAGATCCTCCCTGCCCTTGCCAAAGCCCAAAGAATACCATTTAACAGGTATACATAAAGGTCCAATTCTCTGAAAATGTCAGGCCCTCCAGAAATATTCTGAGTATTCCTCTTGTCCTGTGGGGATACAAAAATGGCATTCGATACTTGAGAGAGAGACCATCTCTTACAGTGTTGATGTGAGAGTCAGACAATGCCATTCCATCAACCATAGAGAGTTTTAAACTTATAAACAGCACCACTTTGCACCAAGTAAATCCATGTAACACCATAATGTTGTAGACCAAATGCATTTGTAAACTCTTCTTAAAGGATCTGAAGCTTAACTTGCACTGTTTTATAAACATTTTCATATTTGCAGCTATACCCCATGAACCATGAATACCTTCTAACTCAACAAGAGTAGGAATGCCAAACTCTTTAAATTGAAGGAATGCCCTATATATATTAAACCTTAGTTCAAAACACTAAAGGCGCATTAGAGATTAAGGCAATAAGGCTGACTATGAAAAAAAATTGCTTTGTATAACTTGGCCAAATAAAAAGTATGGAGCAAAAAGGTTGTGATATTTGTTAACATGCACTTGAAAAGGCCAAATACCAAGATAGGGGATTTCTTACTTTAGAATGGTTGGATGAAATTAAGCAAGAAAATCAGCTTGAGTCACCCTTTGCGGTGAGATGAAATACTTAACAACTGAAAAGCCTCACAAGAAAAGCAAGAGAAAATGGAAACTTTGCATCATGTGAAAATCATTCTGTGATGGATTTGGAATGCACTGCACACAGTCACTCTGGGAAGTTTACCTCTGCATAACAAAGCACAAGTGTATTCACTTTTTAGTAAGATTTGATGGTAGTTCAGAATTATCAAGATGTAATTATGGGGCTAGAATTTTTTTTCTTTTTGCCTACCTAAATGTAGCCAGGTTGGCTTTTTTTCTCTTTGGTTGTGGTTTTTTTTTTTTTGGTTTGTTTGATTGATTGGCTTTGTCTTACTGGTATACAATTTTTCAAACTAGATGAGTTGCAGACATGTATATGCAAATTTAGCACACAATACAGTGTAAAAAACCTCAGAGCATCAGCGTGAGTCTAAAATATATTGTAACTCTTGCAAAATAGATGTTGTCTTTACTTTGCAGAAGGGTTTTATCGTGCTCACAAATATATATAGCTGTGAGTATGTCGAAAGCAGCTAGCACAGGATTGCTTGGCTGAGTGGGAGGTGATGCAGGACTGTGCTATTAGTGAGCAGGAGGTGGGAGGTGACTGGGGCTGATGGGCAGGTTGAGTACAGTATTTATATACATATGTTTACAGGTATATTTAGACGCGATATAAATATACAAATGTTAAATCGATGCAACAGCTTTCCTCAAGAATGATGTAATAACTCAGAGTGAGGCAGCATAGTAGAGTGGACTGAGCATACAAACCCACAATTTTTAATTTTGATCTCTGCACAATTGTACCTTCTCAGGTGTTCTTCCCCATATATTCTATACCATCGTTGGGTGGACATACAAGGCTAGGTAGGGAATGTGTATTATATTTCATCTATACTTCTAGCTTAACATGACAAGATTGAGAAAAAAAAATGACATCTGTAGTGGTGAGGGACATAGAGATATGGGGAACAGCTGTGGAATAAAAAAACCCTCTATATAAGGATTTCATACAATTTGCCTCATCTTAACATTTTTCCCTATTCTCTTGGCCATGTTGATGTTCCACTTACTAATTTCTGTTATGGAAATCTCTTCAGAGACTTTTTCACTTATTGTTTGTTAATTGAATTAGACCTAAGATTATTTTAATCATAATATTTTTATGTTCTTTTTAGAGTGTGTACAGATTTTCCTCCAAATTGACCTGCACAAATATTGTCAACATCTCTCCAAATTCTCTCTCTGTCTGTTAGTCACGATGCAATTTTGAAAGGCCAGATTATGTTTCCTAATCCTGACAATGAACAGTAATTTGTACAGCTAATTTTCCATCCCTGTCTAGATTCCTTAATACTTATTCCTGTCCTTTATTTTTCTGTCCTTGCTACTGGGTCCTCTCATATATTCTGTATGTCTAGGCTGGATATGCCTAATTGCTTCTTCAGCATCAATCCAATATGACTTTGTTGCCCCTCACTATTCCAGCTGCTCAGGAGAAATTCTAATGTAATCTCACTGGCAAACTAATGGGTCTCACTAACTCTTCCTTGCCTCCATTTTCAGTTTGATAATCAAAGACCAGGATAAACATATGGGTGTCCCAAATTTTCCTGATATTAGTAGTGGTAGCTGGGCATTTGTTTGGATTTTTTCAGGAGGATTCATTCTGCTCCACGTTTGGCCGAAAATGCAGATGCCACTGGTAAGATTTGGGCCTGTGAGAGAGATGCAGTAAAACATAACTAGATGAAAGGACACAGGACTATTATTGGTATGACAGTAAAGTCAACATCCATGAAAGCTTGTAGAGAAGGCTGGGAACCTGTGCAGTGTAATTCATAATGCCCAACAATTTTGATATGTGTTTGTGGCTCAGGAATGATGCTCCTTAATTTACTGAAACACCCTAGACCTTGTGCCACCAGCTCATTTCTCCCAACCCCTCCCTCCATCCTCATGGTGGGAGGGAGAAGAGAACTGGAGGCACAGAAAGGTAATGATCACAGTTTGAGAAAAGAACAATTTACCAGAAACAGCAACAAAATAGGAAAATGATCAATAACAAAGCAGAAGTAACAGCAGAGTGTATGAGAGAGGAGAACAACTTACACACAGTGCTCACCTCACAGAACCCAGTGCTGCTGACCCCGGACAATTGTGGATTCTTGACAATATGGTATATTAAAGGAAAACTTTCCAGTTATTTAAGCTCAGTTTAGGCTGTTGAACTAGTGTAAAAGACCAGTTGATACATATTGATTGCTAAAATATACACTGGATTGAGTAACTGTTGTCTTATCACACCTTGGAAATGCCTTGGCATCACTCTTAGATTTTATCTCTAAAAAACTCCAAGAAGGAGGGAAATGCTGTTATCAGCCAGTACAGATAAAATTCAGGTAGTGCTCTGGACAGACCAAATTTCTTGCCAAGGCTTTATGGCAGCCCCCAAATACAACTGATTTCACTTTCCCAAGTGAAATCCGTCATGTCCAGACAAAAATTTGATTTGGCAAATTTTAATGGACCTGTTTACTTAGCTTCTCACCAGTAACTGGAGCAGCACGTGTCTGTACAAGCTGGTACATCAGAAAGTCTCTAGCAGTCCTATCAACTCAGCTTTAACACTCAGAAAAGCCCTCTGAAGTGTAATTGCCAAGTAAGCTCTAGCAATTGGCCTAACCCTGAGGGTGCAAGACTGAAAAACACTTATATGAAACAGGCACACTTCTTCCTTTAGTAGTTGCATTGCCCTTACAAGGAGACTATCTTACTAAAGACTTCTTAATCAAAGATACTTGACATCTAACATCAGACTGTGCACCAACTCTTTCCTATCCCATGAACAAAGTTTTATAGTCCTTGTGTTGGAAATGACATAACTTTCAAATTTTTTTAAGTAACTTTAGTCATGGATTTTTTTGGTCTTTGCCAAGGCTGGAGAGTTAAGATTTCTCTTCATAAGACCCTGTTCACTGAGGTTTTGAGCTTCACTGTGTGAGGCCTGGTGGGCTTCAGTGAAAAAAAATTCATTGATTCTGGAAGTTTAGCATCTACAGGTTGAGAGTAACCAGAAGATACAGAGATAAACAGACACTGACAGACATCACTAGCTGGAGATATTTGGTGTGGGAAAAGATTGATATGAGAACCAAAGAATGAGGACCAAATCAGCATCAAAGGCGAAGGGATCAACAACCAATAGGAGACTGATTACTAAGAACTGTGTAATGTAGAACCAATGAACGAGGATTTCTTTGGGTTTTTATGTAAACATGTGACAAGTCTAGTAAAGAACCATGCACGATGAAATGATTTTCACTATACAGCCTGGGCATGTGTGATGGAATTATTTCCACTGCCATGTGTGGATGAAATGATTTCCATTGCACATCCTGGCTGGAATAACATCCTGGCCAGAATATAGTAATGCCTCATTCTCTCACACTTAAAAGATGGTGTTGGAGAGCTTCTTTTATTCCCGCAGTTTCGGTGGCACTTGTGTAATTGCAATGCTTGGGCTTAAACCCACGCTCCACACTTACAGAACATGAGGGAAGAGAAGTGCATTGGAGAGACAGAGTGCATCCAGTAAATGCTACTATGGATTTTGACTCCTAGCTGAGATTCAGAATAGTAATGTACATATATAATTGTTTCAGATTTGTTGTGCACCTTTTACCTTGCATATATTGCAAAAAGTACTTTAGAATATGTTCAAAACCTCTGTCCATCTTTCCCCAGACAATTCCTGCTAAAATCTGGATCCCTTGGCTTTAAATAATGATTGACATTGTGTTGTGTCTCATGTGTCATCTTAGATGGAGATCCTTTTAAAAATAAATGTGGCAATTAAATCTCCAGGCTACTTCAGCATGGTTTTTTTTAAAAGTGACTGATAAAGAGTATGCAAAGTTTTCAATGAAGCTGCCAGCCCCTCTTCAGTGTCCTCCTTCATTTGAAAGGTCTTTGTCACAAATAGTTTGCTCGTGCCAATAGAAAGGGATCGTTCTCATGTGCCAATAGTAAGGGATTTTTCATGTGACCCTATAACAACTAGGGTTTTCAGAAAATTTACTGGCTTTCCTGACTGAGAAAAAAATATTTTTCAGCTCATCTCTGACATCCTATAGCTGCTACAAGTTATACTGTAAGAGCTAAGGCTTCATGCTTCCTTGGCTCAGTAAGGTCTCTCATTTGTATGGCATGTATTTTCTAAGAATACTTATTTGTGATGAGAAGGATGATGAGGTGGGGTCAGCTTGAGCTGAAGTGGCAGCTGTAATCCAGCCCTCAGTATTAACAAGTGCTTTTAGACATCTTTACTGAGAGATTGGTTGTGACCAGTGCTGTGATAGGGAAGAAGTCTATGGAGACTATCTTTGATTTTACTCAGGACACAAGACCCGCAGGAAAAGAATGAAAGCCCATGTATTAATAAAAGCCATCCTAACTTTGCCTTCACTTGTGTGTGAGTTCCTTTGCTGCACGGTTCCAGAGGCCAGGCAATACCTTCTGCCCATGGTGTTCAGTAAGGTGGGTGTGTTTCACCCAAATTACACATTTGCACAGTGAATCCCACAAGACTTTTAGCCCCACAGCTGCATTTCAGCCTTCCCCAGTCATCTCTTCTTGTGGCTCTGGCTCTCCTTGTAGCTTTTGTGCCAGGAACTATGGCAGTACTGAGGATGCAGATCTGGGTAGCCAGCTGCTGTTAGCTGCTTTATACTGCTAGAACATCAGAAAAAGTTCTGGAAAGCACTAGGCTGTAAACCAACAATGAAACTTGTTTCACCAAATGATTGGGCACAAGTGAATTAAATGTCTTCTTGCAAGCTAGTTTGGGAGGAAACAGGTGGTACATGGTTATTGCAATGCACAGAGAACAACAACTCTTGGGATACAAGTGGAAATAATTCAAAAGACAACAGTGAGTCTATTGTAAATAAAAAACAGAAATGATGTAACTGGCTCGTGATAAACAGGTGTAACCAGTGGGCAGCCACTGGTAATGTTTTGTTCTTGTGCATTTATCACTGACTAATGTTGTGGAAGAAAATGGCAGTAACTTAGGTGAGTGATTCCATGTCTCTACTGTGCTGCTCTCCAGTTTGCCTTCTCTCTCTGGTTTTAAGGTGGAGCCTCCAACTGTATTTGCTGGGAGAAATCAATGAGCCTCCTCATAAATACTGGGGGAGGTCACTGCCAGTCCAACAGGACACAAAAGATCTGAACATAAGAGTTTTTCTGACGTTAATAAATGGTGACTCTTATTAAAAAA
>VZTB01011435.1:177700-243916 GCA_013397245.1 Thryothorus ludovicianus | reverse complement strand
AAAAAAAAAAAAAAGTAGGTGTAATCCTGAAATGACAGAAATAAACATTACTCTTCCTGATATTTTTAGATATTGTCAGCTGACAGCGCAGATTGTGAAGGACTAAAAAATGACGAACATAACTATGACTCTCTTCCTCCCTCCCTCAAAAAAAAGAAAGGGGGGGGGTATAGAACAGAGAGAAGAAAGAAGGCTCTGCTGGCAGCCTCAGGATAGTTAGTTTCAAAAGCATGTGTGGGGGAAAATATGAGAAACAATCTTGTGGGATTCAGTGAGGAAACACTTCAAAAATATAATTTGATTAGGACACAGCCTGTATGATTCAACGAGGGGGAGGAGGTATTGCCTGGAATATGCATCTGACAAACTTTTACATCAAGAATTACTAAATTACTGTCATGCAGCCATGAAGTAGGGGCCAAAACCCCTTTTTTTTTTTTTTTTGTTACAAACTCATGAACTGCAACTTTTTGAGTTGTTGGCATCTATGACGTGAATCAGCACCATGAGGTTACTTTGGTTTCTGGTTCCATTGATGTATTCTACTTTGTTATTTTTATCACAGTGTCATGTGCTGCCTACCCTTCCTAAGTTCTCTGTTGGATTGGAAAGCAGGTAAAGAAAAGGAATTCTTCACTGCAGTGGGCAAGAGAATGTCAGATTTAATATGAAGATGATTCAGGCTTTGTGCCTGATCAGGTGGACTTTGGTAAAGATTTACAGAGCATCATTCGGTCGCTGTAAATTGTTTATTATTATTGTTGTTGTTTATTATTTGTTATTTTGTTATCTGTATTGCAGCTCTGCCTATAAATGCCTTGCTATGAACATGTAGTACTGACCAATACCAAGGAAAATAACTATGTGGAATCAAAAAATATATAGAATATAAGAAAGACACAGTTATTTAGAGAAGAATTGAAACATTTAAAGATTGCAGCCTGTAACTTCTAACTGTAAATGGAATGTAGAGTGCTATATTTTGCATCATAACACAAGGAGATTAGGCAGAATCACAGAGTGGGACCTGCTCCACTAGCAAAGGAAATAAAAAGGACAGAATCGGTTCTGAAATCTTTTCACTGACATTTTTGTCAAGGCTTCCATTTGTACAAACAGTACAATGCCAGTCATTTTCTTTCAAAGAACTGAGCTCTTACCACAGCTTTTCCCATTTTTTTTTTAGCTGATGATCTTTAAGGCCAGTTGTTGGTACACTCATTCACATAGAAAGTTGTAGAGTGTAATTTTTACTTCAGGTCTAGGTGTTGACCTTCTGGAAAGCAAGCAGCCAGAACTTGGCTCTCAGCACCTTGCTAATGACCTATAGTTGAAGACCTGTTTTGAGAGTAAGTAAATATCCAAACAGGAGATGATCTGCTTAGTGCAGTGTCTGGAGAACTCACTTGGACAAAAGATGCTGTGTGCCCTCTCTGCTTTTGTTCATTTATCCTAAGTAATTTTATTATGGAAGCTTTTGGAATGCATCTGGGAAGGTAAAGAACATTTTATTTCTAGGAGTTGCTGTCAGCAAAGGAAAATTCCAGAAGGGACAATAAATACTGTATCCTTCATGAGCATGTTAATATAATGTGCTGTGATTCAGGAATAATCGTTTATCTTAGTAATGATTTATCTCATTAAAAAAAGAAAAGCATTTTTTAAAATATCTGTTAGCAAGATGGTATCTTTTGTCCTCAAGATATTTAGGAAACCTAGAACTTGTGCAGAGTCGAAGCATTGGAAAAGATTCTTATTTGCACCTCATCAATTATAAGATTATTAGCACTGAATGAAAGCAGAAAATTGGCATCAATATGACATTCTGCTTTGAGGTCTAGTCTACATAACAAATTGTTGTTTATTAGATGTTAAATAGTTATTTAGTAAAAGTACACCATTTTGAACATTTTCCTTGAAAGTACTATCCTAGAGAGAATTGCCCAGAACTATTAATATTTGCTTTATGTTTGTGTTTGCAGGCCCAATTCAGCAATATTTGCTTAAAGTTAATCATATTTCATTCCTTCACTGAAAGCCCACTGTAATGAACTGAAACTCATGGGACACTTTAACTATAGGCATAGATGAACTGAACTGGAAAAAATTGACTGAAATACTAATAATATTCTGTCTTACACTAGGTCTTGATACTTAAAATCATTTGATGTATGACTGCTGGATAAATTCTTCTGCCTTAGTGTTCATCTGATTCCAGTGAAAACCATGAAAGGACACACAGATTCAAGCAAAAACTTTCCCTAATGTTATACAAGTCAGTTAATTGTTAACCACTCTTTTTTCCATCATGCTCTTAAGTCAGAACATTTTAGGGATGATATAATAATCCTTAAACTAAAGAATATGTAAGTATAAAGTGTTTTGAGTTTGAGAAGTCTCCAGGCTAGAAATTGAAATCAGTATTGCCTTCAAAAAAAGGGGAGTTGCAAGTTGATGTTTTAGTTCAGTGCTGGCTCTATAAATAAATAGGTTGTGGGTTGTTGATCTATTAATTTAGGGTTATTTAAAAAAAACCAACCAAGCAAGGCTGTGAATGCCTGTGGTAATTAGATGGTTCATATAACTGGAGCTGGGCTTTTGAAAAAGGATGTTTCACCTGTTGAGGAATTAATAAAAAACCACAGAAAAATGAAAACTACCCCCCTACCAATAATTACTAAGATAAGAATTATTAAGTTTAGACTCAAGAAGACAAGAATAACAAATTTGCAGGTATACTGAGAATTCAAAGTATGAAATGTGAGGGCCACTATATATCTTCTGATTTTAAGAAGTTATTATTTTAACATTCTCAAAACAACAAACTTATATTTTTGTTGATTTGATCAAATTTGCTAATTTGTATATTTTCTTTCATTCTAAGTATTCAAAAAATAATGATCATTCCAGAGAAACTGCTGTTCATTTCTCTGAGAAAACAAAGCCCTGCAATACCCAGTGATTCTCTGTTAAAATATATCTTCAGAGATTTTATACCTGGGAAAAGAATTGCATTGTTTTATGGTACTGCCTCTTTTACTGTGTCTGGTTAAGGAACATGTCTAGTTATTTCTAACCTTTGTTAAGAAAATATTTCCTTTGTCAACAGTATGAGGAAGTGCATATCCTATTTTAAATCTTTCTGGAAATAAATGACAGTGGCCAGCTTTATTAATGAAAATTTCAAAGGCAATTTTATATATAACAGTTAAGTGCAGACTGCTTTAGGTGAGGATAACCTGTAGCTTCTTTTCCTCTACCAGCAATGGGAAAAATAATAATTCTGAATAATTCACAAAATTTCTGTCAAAAAGCAGAAAAACTAGAATTGTGTAGTTAAAGACAAGAGCTCATTAGCTCTATCAAGAATAATAAAAATTCTATTAGAGAGTCACAATAATGCTTCTTACAAAAAAGAAGCAATGCTTTTCTCTCATTTTCTAATTATCTTCTATTTTCTCAAAGTGTGATTCCTCACATCTATATATAAACACTTTGAAGTTGTATAATCTAAATAAGCCATATAGAAAGTGATGAGGAAAATGACGTCTGCAGGATGTGGCTCATCCCACATATTTAAATCACTATTGACAAGCTTCTGACAACTTTTTAAACAGAAACGCTTCATATTTAATTTGTCCAACCATTCTTCCTTCTCAGTTTCATTCCTTATCAGTTCCAGATGGAGTCTCCGGTTATTACACACTTGGCAGGAGACAGGACTTGCAGGGACATTACAGCAAACAGCATTTATGGGTCAGTGAACTTGATCACTTTGCAGGAACACTGCTTTGGGACTGGTTTTGCTCATTTTCCTAACCACGGAATGCAACTCAAGTGTTTGGAGAGCACCTTCTCAAAGTGAAATTGATATGATTCACAGTTGCATCCAAGCCTACTCTCTACTGCCACATCCACTTAAACTGCAAAACAAATTTTTAATGAGTGTAATCACATTTAAAATTTTAATATTTTTCAACATTATTACAATTGCCTTTGGCAAAAACTCAGAAGTATACTGAGCTCCACATGACTCAGACTCAAACCAGGTTTTGTGTATTCAATTCTTTGTGAATCACCAATTCTTTAGACAAGACTTTAATTTTTGGTGTGGTTTTGCACCTTTAATTACATTATTGTGTATGTCACTAAAGAGAATATCTAGGAAATGTTAGTGACTCTTACAGACTTATTCACCATCTAGTCAGGATGGAATTGAAATATATCCTTTCTCTTCCTTTCTCTCTCCAAGCTGACATAAAAGATGAGTGGGTTTCAGGGGTCCTTTCTTGAGGATATCTATCTATTCTCACTGGGTCGCATAATTAGAAGTGGAGATTGTGGCTTATTATATCTCAGATAATAGCTTTTTTGAATCTCAAAGGTCTTCCCTTAGCTTCACACCTACAAATAACATGATACTTTTTGATTTTGAGATAATCTTTTGTACATCTGCGATAGTGTATTTTATTCTTTCTTCCTTGCACATTCTTCACAGAGACCTGTGTGAAATTTGAAAGAGATACTGCAAACCTTAGTCATGGGATACTGTATTGAACAATAATGCCTCTTTTAAATGTAGCTTCTCTGTTCTGGATACTAAGCCTAAAAAATTAATCCCTTAATCAGAATGGTTCTAGAGTACACTAAAAGTACAGAGAGACTTAATATTTCATAGAAAATGCCATTTTTCTTTTTATAGACTTCATCAGAGGTACATTATAAAAAGCAACATTTCATCACCAGTTGAAAGTGGATCCTGAATGGATAAAAGTTTCTCTCTTTTCTGACCCATAAATTATGAAGAAAACCTGAAAAATAAAGTGTGTAAACCACACTGAGATTGCATTTTGGTTTATGTTTCTGAGATTCCAGATTTCCCTGAAACAAAAATGGCCTTTAGAAATGTGACTGAACTACCTGATATCTTACTGATTTTTAGTGTGAAGTGGAATTATGACAGCTTAAACAAGAAATTATAATGATTGATAACAGCTAATTCTTCCAAGATTCAAATTGCCAACCAATGTGCACATACACACGCTGCTTCTATTTCCTACTCTATATCAGGATTGCCTTGTTTTCAGAATGGTTGGAAGCTCCAGTCAATTCTCTGCTAGAGTCTACAAGATAGGTATACATTGTGATGCTGTGAAAACCACTCCTGAGAAGCTGTATTTAAATCCACATCTTCCATTTGTGCTTGCTTGCATCTCTAACGCTCAGCTGAATTTAAGATAACAATTTATGCTGTGTTTACTGTGTTGCATTATGCAACATAACATGTATGTGTTTCCATACAGTTATATTTGTATTTAGAAACGCCAAACTGTGATCATCCTTTTCTGAGAGCTGTGGGTCAGAGGGAGAAGCTCTCTACCAGTGTCACACCGAAAAAATGAAATGGTCAAGAGCTTTCATGCCTGTCTTTGGCTCCTGTATCTGGGACCAGGTGTGGGATTGCTAGAGAGGGAGGGAAAAGGAAATGGCAGGGAACTTANAGGAAATGGCAGGGAACTTAGGCTTGAACTTATACTTTGCAATCTGGACCTAGGAGAAGAATCATCATATTTTATTTCAGTGAGTGGCCCTCACAAAGACTGTTCAATTCAAGTGTGTTACTGCACAGCGTCAGTCTTCTAAAACCTTTACAAATTTCTTCAGTGAGCTGTTTCAGATGATTTTAAGTGAAAAAAGATCAGACTATAATGGCATTACATTTTGTAATTAAAAAATTTCAGAACATGTTACAAGTTTTCAGAAGCATGCACATACATAAAAATCAAATCAAACTAAGATAATTGTTTGGTCCTATAACAACGAATTTGAAACTCCTCTTTTTGTTTATTCTTTTCTGAAATTACCAATCAACAGCAATCTCACTCCCTTTCTCTTTTTATGGAGTTCTTCTTTTTACATACTTCTTTTCCTTTCTTCTTTTATAATTATGGCTACTTCTGTTGGAGTAATAAAAGAAAATAAGGTAGTAATTCAAAAGTAGTGCACTTTCCACATTAAAAATACCACCATTTGCCACGATCGTGCACATTCAACAAAACTCCATGTCAGATGTGCACAAACCCTCAGGCCAGAAGATTTTGTAAGGCAAAAGGTTTTTATTATACAGACAGTTGGGTTTATATTGATATTGGTATTGGTGACCTGTAATTTCAATTGCTTAAATAGAAACGTACTTTACTGGAATGTTTTTGTACTTTGGTTTTCTGGTAGACTGATATGACAGCTAAAAAAATTTGGGAATGTAGAAGTAATGCATGTTGGGAAGCAAAGTATTCTGGCTTGCCTGCTATTGAGAATTGACTATGTAACAATATCCAGACTAAACAGAAACTATATCCAAACAGAGCAGATATTAGAAGTTGTAATTTCAAAGTGGAAATTACACATCTGAGGACCATTGAGGGCAATCAGTATACAGGTTTGGTTCAGAAGACAGACTGGGAATTGATTCAAATACTCTTATTTTTGTCCTTGCTTCTGTGTTCCAAGGGAAAATATCGTCTCTAGCACTTTTCTTCCTGTTTCTTTTTTATAACCAATTGCATTCAAAGAATATTAATATTCATTGTAAATCTGCTGACCACTTATACTGACAGTGTGATATTTACTTTATAAAATTACATTCTTGATAAAATGCATCTTTGTCTAAACCTCTGCTAAATCAAGATGTACCTTCAGACATCTCTTGGTCACTTTCTTGCCAATGTGCAGCAATTTGGGCATGAAAATATCAGTATTCCATTGTAATGCCTTGAGTATGTATCAAAATAAACACTTGTGAGAGATCCATAAAGCAATATCCAAAGACAGTTACTGCTGTAATAAGGAAACAAGGCTTTTGGAGTGTAATCAAGTTAAAATTATGTGCACATAAACAAATGGCATAATTATTTTATTAAACGTGTAAATCACTTTTTGATTTCTAGAATGATTTCTTTTAGCAAGTCATAAAATATTTAACATGAGAGATAACAGGCTTCCTTACACAGAAAGTTTTTCAATCTTTCATAGCAGAGAAAAGGCTGTCATTATGCTTTCTAGAAAAAATGGATTCTAAAGCAGTTGAGTCAGGCTTATTTGACATTGCTCACAGTGCAGACTGTTGGTATTTGAAGACAGTCCAGCTCTGAGCTGTAATTATGATGACAGATCTATTCATGTTTGTTGGTGCTGAGGATAGACAGCTGTTTTCACTTGCTGGCTTGCAATTTGACAACTGCAGTCCCAACAAATGCTTTTGATGTTCATACATGACAGAAATAAAAATATCTAAAATCATGCATAAAATGTTCCATCCTCCTCCTCTTTATCTGATTTCTGAATCCATTGAAATGTAGGTCTTGAAGGGACTTTGGGGGATTTACCAAGTCTAATCTAAGGCAGTCATAGCTACCCAGAACACATCAGTGTGTGTTGGTTTGTCTTTTCTACAAAAGGTATGGCTTTCTAGATGAGGTCCGGATTGATTTTTCAAGAGGTAGATTCTTTTCCTGGTTTTGTTCCAGTATTTCCTTGGCCTAGGTTAAATCAGTTTCTGAATTCTACCTTCTCATTCTATCACCTAGTTGTTAGTGTCTGAAATCTAATTGTAGGTTTCTCATTCTTTGGAATTATTCATGTCTACAATAGCCTCCATGGTGAAGGTCTGACTTCAGATGCAGAGCTTTAGGTGTTGCTCAGATCAGGCTTTCTCTCTGCTTGCCTTGCTCCTCCAGTACATCAGCAACTCTTCAGTCTTATTTTACCTTCCCTATCCTACCATGTGCTTACAGCTAGAGCTGTTACTCTGTACAGAGCTAGGCATTAAATGAATATGAAAAAAAAACATAAGCTGTAACTTCTTGGCCTTCTACAGAGCCATCCTGTGAAATTGTTTCACTGAGCATAAATAACAGCTGTATTTTCCTTTCATTTGTAGTCAGGTATTTCACTCATTCCCTCTCTGTGCGTTTTGTAGGACAGGCTCATCATAAAATATATATATGTCTGTTTATACGATTGGGAATCAAACCTAGTTTCCATGAAAAATGTTTTGCTATTCTTTCATAAAAGTGAAATTAAGAAATCTGTATGTATGATTTTACTAGAAACACATCTGATGGCTATTTTCTTTGGCTAGGGCACTGCCACCAGGCTATTATTACCACATGTATTCAAATGACATTTTATTTCCTACTCTGCATTTCTGAGCAGCAGGCTGCTTTAGCTACTGCAGAGTCACATCTACAGAAAAGGGACAGATGTTCCACATTTTTCTTTATGAAACTGGAGAACCTTTCAAATTCGCTAGCTAAAATGCCACCAAAGACACATTGCACAATTGATGACATTGTCCTACAATTTAAATTTACTATTTCAATTCCCAGTAGAATTCACAGGCCATACTTGATATAATTAGTAATCGTGTGCTCCATGGGCACACATAGTAAAAGATAGTCAGTTCCTTCCTACTATTCTAATAATGGGAGATTGCATACAGATTTCTATTCAAAAGAGAGGATATAAGACTACTGCTCACAACTGTAAGAGAGAAAGAGGAAGAGAGGATGAGAAAGTTTAATTAACAAGTACTACCCAGAGAGATATTTTGAAGAAAGAATGACTCACAAGATAATAATGCAACTTTGCCAGTGGCCAGGATAGGGAGGAAGAATACAAAGGAACAACTCACTTTTAATGAAGTAGATTCAGATACTTTATCTTTAGGAAGTTGAAAACCTACCTTTGTTGCCCACTTATTTATTTGCTTGCTATATGTTCCAGTTTAAGTTACAAAAAAGAAAAAGGAGAGGGGCTGATAAGGTCAAAGGGTTTGAGATATATCTCTTGCAAAAGAAAAAGGTCTTTGTAACAAAACTAGTGCCAGGGGAAAACACAAGTCAGAATAAAATGTAACATTTTGCCAAAGATTACTCTCAATCCAAAGTTTTCCATGTTTCTCTAGAGTGACAAAATTTCCTGAAACTAACAATTTTCAAAGGTGCTGTTATGATACCTCAAATACCACTGGAATGGGCTGGATCTGTTGTGACTGTACCAGAATACTGCTCTGATGGGGACTGTGGCCGTCAAGAAACATTTCATTAATCTTAGCATTTCAGTAGAAGGAATTGAATTTAAATCTCAGAAGATTTTCTGTATTCCCCTCCATTCTTAAGGCATGCATGTCAATGTGACTAGGATATTTCTTCGAGTATCTTGATATCCTGGAGTATCCAGTTATAGGCAGGAATATACCAGAAACATATCTGTTTCAAGTCACTACTCATTGTGTTGACTTGGAAATTTCTCATAAAAGAGATGTAATTTCTCAACAGAATTGTGCCAACCCATTTTCATTGTGGCATCTTCAGATATATGCCATTTCCAACTTCCTTTGGCAAAAGAAATCAGAGATGGAGTAATCTGGCAACAAATGAAGTTGTTCATTGTACTGCCTGAAGAAGAAACTGGATTTTACCTAATGAGACTGGATGTAGGGCTTCATTTGGCACACTGTGATCACATGAGGAAGTGTTTGCTCAAGATTAACAAAATTGTTTGTGGCAAGTGTAAATAAACACTTTTCTCTGTTTCCACAGCAAAATTCCCCATTTTAGTGAGCAGTTCTTTATCCCAAGTTCTTAGTAAATACTTACATAGTGAGACACAGCTGATGGGTACTGAAAGAAGGGAGACTTCAACAAGGTGTCAAGGTTTAGGTTTACCAATTTGTAATTTTTCAATTAAGAGCAAAGCAGGTTTAAACTTGGCAATAATAAAACTCTATTAACTAACACTACAAGAAGAAAAAAAACCACCCAAGAATTAGAACAAAACTTACAAAACACTTCTCCTTCCCCACCAAATATTCATTTTTTTACTCTAATATAAAAAGACAAAATCTGAGATTTTCAGTCAGTTGCCACTCTTAAAATAATCATTTTTCAATTCACTTAGGAGAAAAAGGAGTCCCTCTTCTCCAGCTTGGAGGGGCAGGAACAGCTCGGCCATGCTGCAGCTTGGAGGAGCTCGGTGATTTCCTGGAGAGGGTCCCGGGCCTGTGGCACAGCCCGCCCACTGTTCTCTGTACCCAAACCGGATAAGAAAAGAGCGCTGTGCCCACCGTTCCTGGTTTAAAATGTGTGTTCACGTAAGGCGTATCTATTCTCTTCATTGGTTTAACCATGTGTCAATATTACAAAATTGTCCAATCAGGTCAAACTAGGACAGAAGAAGTGAAATCTGTGGTGTATTATTATTCGGTACAGGATTATTTTTGCCTCGGACATCTGTGTTTTGATTCTGTGATGACCCAGCACTTCAGTAAAGTCCTCAACTTCTGTGTGTTCAACTTAGACCCCGACTGAAAGTGGTTTATGTGTGTGAGATATGTGAACTACTAAACCACCGTAGTATGTCTTCTTCACAGCAGTATTTTATAATACTTTATCTTTGGCCAGCATCACTGAGAGGGTCAGATAGCTGACCATAGCACACAGTTGGAGCTGTCAGGCTTCCTATCCTCTTGTCTATTTTATAAGAAATATTTTTATGCTCTTCCATGTGTCTTGTTCAACAACTCTACCATAAAATTATTTTTGTGACTAAAAATCGCCATGTTTGTTGTGGTGTCAGTTTGGTAATGCGTTGTGATGTAAGTCAGCCTGTCTTAATTGTCAATTACCTACAGTGTGTTGCACATAATGACATAATAGAATCTATAATGTCATTCTGACACGTGTCAAGTATGTCCTTCTGTGGGAAGAAAGCTTTTAGAGAGTCTATTTCTTTTGAGTAGATCTCATGATTAATTAACACAAAGTTTCAGTCCTTGTAAATAGGCAAAATTTAAAGATATTCTTATTGCTGTGAGATGTATTTTAAGGTAATTCCTATAGCGTATTATATATTGAAGTTATATATTCATAGTTTTTTTTTTCTGTGCTACATTCTACTTATTTGTCTAATTGTTGCTTTTTAAATTTTCAAAATGGTTTAATATAGGTTGTGCTAATGTGTCATGTGCAGGTGCTCTGCTTTTTGTGTAGAAAGTTTACAAAATTTCAGGTATAAATTATAGGGCAATTCTTTGTTATTATTTCTGTTTTCAGTTCAGGAAACTTGGAAAAAAACCTAGAATTAATGTTATTAATTGTTTGGAGCAGACATGACTCATTTAATCTCAGCAATGCTTACAAGGCATATTTATCTGAAAGACATAACTAGGGTCATGGGCCTGAGCTTTTACAAATCTAATATAAGATCCTGAAGAGAAGGCTTTTATTCAAAGCTGTACTAGGATGTATAAATTTACAGATGAGTGAATTGAATGAAGCTAGACTGACATATGATATTTTGATGTCTTAAGAGTTTGATTTTGGTTTTAAGAAACAATATGCTTCAAGAACAAGAAAAGTGATTATCATGATGGTCTATATACTTCCCATCAAGCTGTTCTTTGGTGAGCTGGAATTGCTAATGAAAATTTCTGACATTTTTCTACTTTTTTCAATAGTTATTAATCTCAAAGCCAAAAGTGAATGTAAACAGAAATTTTGGCTTGTGTCGATTTAGTGAAAGTAGTATTAGTTAGCATATTAAAAAGAAAACGGAAATTTTATATGTGAGAATTCCAGAAAGCAGATGAGGGAGTTGGAGAGTTCAAGATGGTTATATTCCATTGACATGTCTTGACTTTTCACAATAATTTTTGTTTTCTCCTTAAAGGCTTTAGAGCGTATTTCGGAAGCATCTCCCATATGTTTCTGATATATCTACTTGCTCCTCATTCACTGTTCTGGTTTTGAGAAGCAAAACCAGTGAGACATTCCAAGTCAGAAATACAATTTATTAGGAAAAGGGAAAATAAAACAAAAAGGAAACAAAATACATGCAATAAGGAAAGAAGAAAACCACTGACATTGTCAGAATACAACCTGACACCCTGTTGGTCAGGGTGTTGGCAGCAGTCTACTTGCAATGGTGGCTGCAGCCCTCCTGGAGCAGCAGCTGTGGCTCTGCTGGAGCAGTGATCCTGGAGAAAGGTGCAGCCTCTGCTGAAGGTGCAGTGGTGATGGATGGGCCTGTTCTTCCTCTGGGAGTCCAGTGGAAAAGGCTGCCTTGGTGTTCCAAGTCTCAGGTTTTTATCCAGGTACAGGGGCTCGGTTCCCCCCTGGCTGGAGCATTTCCCAACGGGATGATGGAAGTTTATCAGTGACTCAATGGCCCATGAGCAGAAGATCTGTGCCTGGAGGGAGGATGGGCCATGGAGGAGATAAGGAAACTGCCCTTCATGGTTTCTTATCAGCTGGCTTATCAACAGAAGATCACATCACTGTCCCCATCCCAGTTCCAAGGGATGGTAATAGAATAACACACCCCTGATTATATTTTACACTGCAACCCATGACATTCACCCTTTTGTGTCCTGAGCCCCGTGAACCATAGCACACAGCTGGAGCTATCAAGGTCCACACAGCAGAGAGAATGAAGAAGGTGGTGAAGCAGAGGGAGAACAAGAAGGTATCATACAATTTGTAGTTTTCTCTTTCTGTTTGCAAACACAATGTCCTGGAAGAAAGGCCTCAGTGTCTACTGCCAGTACTACAGTTGTGGAGGGAACTGATAATTTTACATGGTTGTGGCGGAACACCATTGGGCAGCTGAGGCTCAGGCAGCTGCTCACTCCCAGCTGGATGCAAAGAGATTTGGGAGAGTGAAAGTAAGAAAGCTCCTGGGCTGAGATAAAGACAGTTTACTCGGTAAAGCAAGAGCCACATGCAAAACAAAACAAGGAATTAATTCACTGTTTCCCAGGGGCAGGCAGATCTTCAGCCATCTTGAGGAAAGTAGGGCTCCTTCATGTGCAAGAGTGACTTGGGAAGACAGATGCTGCTGCTCCAAATGTTGCCCCTACTCCTTCTTTAACACCATTTTCGGAACAAAACCAAAACACAGCCCCATATTAACAATTATGACAGAAAAAAACCCCTCAGCAAACAATTACTGCCAGCACATGTGTGACATGGTATGACAGGGCAGGTGAACTAGAATCTATTGAGTGGTGCACAGGGATACAAGTTTATTATGAAGATACAGGAGGATATTTTTTGTTTGGAATGTTAATTCTTTCTCTACTATCTAAACAAACTTGAATTTTGATATATTTGTGTAACAATTTACTACTTAACTTTGTTCAGTCAGTACTAAGTCTGATCCACTGATGATCTTTATATGAAACATATAAAATTTGCCATGTGATAATGAAGTTTCAAGGAAGCCTGTATTCTGTGTTGTCTTCAGCTTTCTCAGATCCAAGTATCTGTAGTCTTCTCAATGTGCAAGATCTTTAACAGCTCTCCTATTTCTTCCAGGAGCTTTAGGAAAATTTCTTAATAGTCTTTTCAAATTGAAATTAAAGAAATTAAACTAATTTCTGTTTAAGAGATGTTGAGCAGATTTCAGAATTTTTTGTCAAATTAGAGTTCTGTTTTATGACCTATCTTGCAGAACCTGCCTAATTTATCAAAAACCATGAGTACATAGTGGACAAGTGTCTTTTCTAGGGGCCATTTTGATTGTATTGATTCTTATTTTAATCAAGAAGTGCAGATAGACTTTATCTTTCACTCTCTCATCTTTGTGTTGCACAGACTCCCAGCTAGCAGAGCATACAAATGACTGAACTTAGGTTTTGTCTTCCCCACCTACCCTAGCCTTTATGGAAACATTGAAAAATTATTTACAGCCCTCTTTGGCTGAAAACTCAGTGTTCAAGTTGCATCAGAGTGAATTTTAATTTTAAAGTTGAAATAAAAATCATGGGTTTTGTATGAACAAGTGAACCTGATGCATAAGCACTAAAATATAAAATCAAATCTAAAAAATCCTTGAAACAACTTCAGGCTATTGTAGGATATCAGTACAGACAGGATGGGAATCATTTAGTATTCCAGTAAGATTTTAATAACCTATTACTCAGTGAAAATTGTAACAGGTAATGAAACCAAGTAACATCTGTTTTCCCTATGCATTCAATTAGCTGTGAAGCAGATTTTGGTTTAAAACTATATTAGAAGGAAAAAATTAAACACACTTTCATTTTTATGTCTTGTAATCAGACTTCCCATAGCTGCTCACAGCTGGACTGTCCCATGGATACACAGTCATGAAAAGCCATGTTTCATGATATAATAATTTGCTTGCATAAGCACAGTATTTGAGGATGGTACATTAGTGGAAGAGCAGTGAGAGCTCAGCCATGTCTAATTTTTTTATAGTAATAACAATTATTAAAAAGTTAATTGCCTCAAATAGTTTGATTTCAAATAGGCTTTAAATTAATTAGTCAAAGAGATTGATACTTCTCAAGCTTAAATTAATTTTGAAATTCTGTAAGTAGATATCAAGAAGGTATTAAAACCCATAATCTATTATGATATTTGGGCCATTTAGAAAAACTAACCCTAATGACCATCATGAAGGTTCCAAACTTCACATATGCTTCAAGGGAAGAGTTACGTTGCTGCCACATCTTCAGTGTCTGTGCTGAAAAGTTTTAAGTGGCAGGTAAAAGTACACTTCAATATCAGGTAAGTAAGGAGCAAGCACACAAAGCACGAAGAGAAAGCACAAATGGAAAATATACATACAGAGAATGGAAGTGTGATCAAACAGGGCAACGTGCAGGGAAAACATGCAGGAAATAGTTCTGCAGGATACGTGGAACAGCTAATTAAACTCCCCTGAAAGACGACTAAAATTTGTCAAATTTTGTGTTACTGGTAATTAGCATCTAGTGCTGGGGCCTGTTAGTTACCTCCTATTTGTTGAACAGTCCAGTTGAAAAGTTAAATAACTCATAACTAGCAGGAAATGTTATGCAGAATGAAGTGGTCTGCTTTATATTATTGCTTTATGCTAAAGGCTTTTCCCCACTCTCTACAAAGGAAATATTTTTGTCTTTTTCCTGATCTTTGATTACTCCTGTGCACCAGGATATGAAAATACATATATATGTAAACATAGATGGGTAAGTGTAGGTGCATATTTATGTAAGTATTTCAATATATATACCTATTTGAATAATACATATATGGACCATAAGGAATATGTGTGTTTACATATATAACTGTGTGTGTGTGTATGGAATAGATATATATGTATGGGGAAAAGAATAATTTAATTTTGGTCAAAAAGCTGTCTCTGCTTCCTGGAAATAAAAATCATCTTTGGAAGAAAATGGCTTTATAACGCAGGTTCAGCTACAGAAATCATTTAAAAGTAGAAGTGAAACAGAACACAACGAAAAAGCATCATCTAATGTTATGAAATTTTCTCTTACCATTGGTCTGGCTAGCAAACATTTTCATGAGCATCCTCATTCCTGTTTCTTGAGCCTACTCTGTCTTGGCTTTACCACTGTTACAGGTAGCATCAATGGAATATAAAATAATAGTATATGGGCATAAAAGCGCTGAACCAAGGCAATGTGTAAATACAGAAAACAGAGATTTGAATGAAACTGAAGACTGTATCTTGAAAGCGTGGAATGTCTACTTGATATCTATAACTCCTGAAGTGTGTCAACACTTTCCTATGCTCCAGAGAGACTTTAGTGCAAGCAACATGGAAACTGTTTTCTTTTGGCTCCTGTAGTGAATTTTCTCTCCTTGGCTTGAGCAGTTCAGCTGTAAATGTACCTTTTGGAAACAATGGAGGAGGTAGAACTCACAAAGGAGGGAGAGGTGGGAGGAAAGGTGTTTTTAAGATACATTTTACTTCTCATTATCCTGCTCTGATTTTTTTAGCAATAAATTCTATTAATGTCTCCCAGTCTGTTCTGCCTGTAACAGTATTTGGGGAATGATCTCTTGTGTTCCTTAACACTTTTCTTATACATTTTCTCCCAGTTGTGGAGGACCAGCTTTGGTGGGTGCCTGGCATTCAGCCAGGGTCAATCCACTACACCTTGGTAGGGAAGGATCAAATAAAGGGACTTATGAACACAACAGAGGTACACAAGTGCAAGGGACCTGATGGGATGTACTTGTGTCTTAAGAAGGAGGTTGATGTCCAGGCCAGACCATTATCTTTGAATGCTTATTGTGACTGGAAGAAGATCCTGAGTGCTGGAAGAATTTCCCAAACCAGGTCTTGATCTTAAAGATCTCTTGTCAAACTGTTAGCAAAAATTATAGAATCATTAAGGTTGGAAAAGACCTGCAAGATCAAGGCCAACCTGTGACCAAATACCACCATGCTCACTAAATCATATTGTGAGGTGTCTTGTCAACTCATTTTCTGTATGCTTCCTGGGATTGACTCTGCCAGGGGGTCTTTTCCAATGGCTAATCACTCTTTCAGTGCAGAAATTTTACCAAATATCCAACCTGAACCTCCCGTAGCACACCTTGAGGCCATTTCCCCTTGTCTTATTGCTGGTTGCTTGGGAGAAGAGCAGACTCCCACCTCACCAGCACTTCCTTTCAGGTAGTTGCAGAGAGCAATAAAGTCTCCTCTTAGCCTTCTTTTCTTCAGACTATGAGGCATAAACACTTTGAATATTAAAAAAAATCTACTTTTGTTTTGATGAAGAAAGCTCTTTACAAAGACCTGAACTATGTCTCATATTATATTTGAGCTAGCCTATGAATAGATAGTAATGTTGTAACAGAATAGGTAATCTTAAAGATAGAGTTAAAATTGTATTTATAACCTTCTGATTAGCATAACCTGAGTTTCTTAGATAAGCTTGTGTCCTCAAGATTCCATCTATAGTGCTATGCATGTAGAGGAAAAAAATTATTAATTTTTATCAGCATTTCCTTAAAGAAAAATCTGTTCTCTCAGTGTGTGATATTTTATCATAAAAGAAATACCAGTAAATATCATAACAGAAATCAGGGACATAATTAAATTTTTTCTTGTTATATTTATTGCTTTATGCCACCTAGTGGTCTCTGCACTTGATATCAGATTTAGTAGCTGCAGAACTTTGAACGCATTAACAGATGCTATTCTAATGCAACTTTTTCTTTTTTTTTTGATACATGATTGGACAATGGAAGATCTCAGGATGATAAATCGGACAAGTTGACTTGTTACACATTTTAAGACGGAAAGAATTAAACAAACTTAAATAACAAATGTTCAAAATGTTATTGCTAATTTGAACTGATGCCAGGAATTTTTTTTTTTTCAGTGTTGCATATGTGTTTGTTCTTAGTTTTGCTGAATTCTTGACTGTGAATAATGAGGCACTGAAATAAGTAAGCTGACCAGAAAATTACTTACAATTAAATAGCACTGTGTGAAGTGTTCAAAGATTATAATATTATACAAAAAGGTATAATTGCAGTTTTGAGATTTGACTGTCCTTAAGAAATATTGTTGCCCTGAAGGGTGAATTTATTTTTAAAAAGAATGTTGCTTTTGTTTTTTCAATGGGTGTAAAAGAAGAAGTGCCTCTACTTTGCTGGATAAGAAGAATTTGAACAATTTAGAAATGCTTAATCTGTTGTGTTGGTAACGAAATACGAGATTGTCCAAATGTGACTGGATAATAAGTTTTTTAGATAGACATACTGACCCTGCAATTTGTCCAGGATATCCATTCACATATTTATCCAGTCAAGTGCTGAATTTTCTGTACAGCAGTAAGTTACTGCTTCTAGAGGAAAGTGAAGTAGTTGCAGCAAATGGACTGAGACAAACTTGTCTGATGGCTGATTAATTCCATCACAGAAATCTGACAAGCACAGTTTATACTTTCTATGAACAATGCTGCCAATTGCCAGTCTTCATAATGGATCTTGCATTGTGGATCTTTTTATCTTGTATCACTTTTCAACTTTTTTTTTAACTTGATACCTCAAAAATTCAGCTGCAGAAATCAGGAAGTAATGTGGTTTTGCATTCTGAGAATTCATTCCAGTTGTAAATGATGCTACTGGATTTTCTGGAGTTCTCCTGGAAATGAAGCTGTTAACTATTTTTTCTACTAAACTAATTTTGATTTTCAATCAAAGCATGAAAGGAAAATGTTTTTTGGCTCTCTATAAAAGCCAGTCTTCTATCTGTCGTAATTAGCAAATTGAGATGTGTTTTGTGATTTTCTGTATGGAAGCACCAAACCCTTGCTACATGTTATCTTACATCTTAGATAAAGAATAAGATATTAAACAAATGGAAAAACCAAGCAAAGCCAATTTCTATTAGCTTTTACTAGTAGAATTTACTAGTAGAATTACTAGTACTCGTACTAATCTACTAGTGAAGATTTTAAAGCAGGAGGAATCTAATGACTTGAAAGACAGATGTTACAGCAAAAGCAATATACTTTTACACTGCTGTCAAGTTGTTGAACCAGAGAAGTCAGGTTTAACTAAAAAGAAAATCTACAGAAGCCTCTTCTGCTGAGTTGCATTACACTGTGGTAACAGACTGAGCTTTAATTTTAGTCTGTAGACACGTGCAACCTGAAACAACATCATTGTCAAAAAAGAGGATGTGCTTTGTTTCTGTACCTATGCCTCTTTGTATAGCAGAGGTTTTACATGAGAGACTAATGTTTCATTTTATTAAATATTTACCAACAATCTATTGGCCATATGTCATAGAGTTTGCATGGTGACAGACTCTGTATTCGCCACCTTTTCAAGATGATTCCTAAATCCATGATGTTATACAGATTCACAAAGACCTTTCAGGAACCCAGGTTTTGTTTGTGCTGTCTTTGACTACTGCATCAGTATCACATTTATTGTTCTGTTGAAATGGTTTTCAGGAATGAGGTTTTCATGACATTTCTGTGGGATACCATGGAAGATGTCAGGATTTCTTTCTGAAGTACTGTTTATCTGACAGTATTGTCTTCAAATATTTTCTAAGTGCAGAGACACTTTCCATATGGAAACATTATTAGTCAAGAGATATGATAATACTTAAAAGGCTCTTTCCATGTTGTTTTTATTTTTGGGTTTTTTTTGGTCATTGTTAGGATTATGCAATGATCTGGTTAATCTTATGTGTTGTTGCAGAATAATCAACTAAAAGGATGAAAATGATCACAGGTTACGTTTCTGTAAGGTTTGAATAAGGCTTGTGCTTTAAGCAGAGGGAGGGGGAATGCTTAATATATTTGTTAAAGCTTAGTATTTTTTTTCTATCTAACAGAGTTTAGTTTAAAGACCCTCACAGTATGCTTCCCATATTATTTTAAATGTTTCCTCATGCAGAATAATTTTTCTGTAATATGGTCAAATTATGATGATATTAACTTCATAGGAAGTCATTAATAGCTTCAGATTTCTGTAATTGCCTAAGTTACATTTACTATGCAAACATATAGTATGATTGCATATTGTAATGACAAAAGCTGATTAGATCTCAAGGTAAAGGTGTATGTTATCATAATTAAGACTTCCAAAATATAACTTATGAACAGCAATTGAGTGAAATGCAAGAGGTTGTCTTTGATTACTAGGAGGAGAAGAAAAGACCTCAAGGAAAGCTCACTTCCAAAATAAGGTTCTCAAAATCGTTTTGGCTCTGATATCACGCACAGCGTTACACTCCAGTAGGCACGGGGTTGTGCCACCTCCAGCCTCGAGGGTTCTCACTTAGGGGGGTCCAAAGATCCCTGGGGAGGATCAAAGGGGGATTCAAAGATCCCTGCCAGAAAAGGCATTCCCTAGCTCCATTCCCACCGGTTCAAGTTTCTCTAGCTTCATCTGGCAACCAGTGCATGGATAGAAGGATCTGGGGGTTTGAGTGGCCTGTCAGACACTGGTACCTCTCGGTGTTCTCACATCCATAGACCTGACCCCAAAAGGTTATTTCAGGATAAAAAGTGCCTCACGTCCCATTGTCAATCTGTATTGCTGGTGGTGGTTGGATGAGGAGTCAGGCTGACACAGGTACTCTCACTTCCATTCCTTCAATGCCTTGATCAAAGCTGCTAAGACACTGTAGAGGATTCAGTAGTCTGGGTCAAACAAAGGAAGGCAGATATTGTACTGTGACTCAGAGATGGAGCTGCCCAGACACTTGACCTCTCCTTCTGGCTAAACACAAGGAAATAAATCAACTCTGTGGTTTTATTAATGCTATGCAGGGCATGCTGCATACAAAGACCTCTATGGAATGCAGTGAAATGAATTAGATAATAATATCGGGGGCAAACAGTATTTATTTTTATATTATTCTGTTGTTGGTTTTTTTTTTTTGGTGGTTACAGAGGAAATATTTGGCAGATAATGAGTTGTTCAGCAATGCAACCATAATCTCAAATGCAGCTAGAGAAGGAAGCACAGTGGCTGCAAGTTCCTTTTTCTTTTTATTATAATCTTCTCTAGAGCTTATGAACATTGAAGAAATATAAAAATAAATTAATAGCTACAGGGTGACCAAGACATGATTAAGAAACAGGTAAAGGTATTACAGTTATTTGGATCCTTGACCAACTTCACAAATGTGGTATTGCTATGTTGCATGCTAGGAGCACTTGAAAAAGCACATTATAAAAGAGTATAACCGAATTTCTCCCTTGTTCATTGGGCTAAATTGCAAGGAAACATTCTTGTCAACTAGATATTGCTCCTATGTTCTGGAGGGGAATGTTGTACTAGGACGAGTTTGCAAGATGATGTTCAAAATTAAGTCCTGAAAAATGATGTGTTATTTGAATATTCATATTAAAAACTCTACTCAAAACCAGAAGGAAGGCTAAATGCAAGATTTATTGCTAAATGCAAGGCTAATTAATTGAAGGAATTAGATTGTGACAGAACAATTGGCTGCATTTTGACTTCCCTATTATTAGCAACTCAGTGTGAGTCAGTACATAACTATACTTCCTAGAAATTATTATTTACCATCATCATAGACAGAGTGATAGTGAAATTCAACAGATGCATTCTTAAGTGTAATTTTGAAAAGCATGTTTTGATATGGTTTTCACAGACAAGGTAGGTAATATATAAAGAAAATGAGGAGCATTTCAGACCATTCTGGATAGTGAGTCAATCCCTATTATAGTTGAATATCACCACCCTCTACAAAATGTTCTAAAGCAGATTTGTGGCAACCCTTTTATGGAGATGTTAACAGGGGATAATGTACTTTACAAAGACACTGGATGAGTATTCTCACCTTAGGAATAGCATCTCTCTCCTCACAGTCTGAACAGTGTAAATTTTTAACTGAAGTATCAAAAGTGGATTTTCTTCATGTTCCTAATTATGCATATGAAATAATATGCAGGTAAGGCTGTCTTTAAATTTTTCTTTTACTATTTACAGTTGGTTAACTGACATATTAAAGACTGACACTTAGCTGACCAGTTCTAAACTATGAAGAGCAAAGAGCAATAATTAAATAAAACTGTCCATCTCTAATTAAGAAAAGCAAAAATGATATAGTAATATAGCATCACTATATCGTGATTTCCTAAAAATTAATTAGTTGGAATAAGTAATTATGTCAGTTAAAATATTGAGTTTACCTTGGGAGCTCTGGAATACACTTTATTTCTCCCTTTTTTTTTTTAATTACAGTATTATGCCACATGAGGACCTGCCTTCTAAATGAATCTTGTGATGGAACTAGATGATACAGTCTTCTCTGGTACTCAAGTCAGATAAATGTTGCTCTGCCTAGCTTAGTAAAACTGACATGGAACACTCTGAATGTGATTTCAGAAAAAAAGAAATCCTTCTCTGGATTTCATGTCCAAGCCTATAAAATGGAAGGAAAATGCAACACCTGAAAAATACTCTTTTTTGTCATTATATTTAGGGGGAAAATTACTGATCTACAAGTAGATGAAAGAAATCAGAGAAAAAAACTGGTTACCTGGTGAAGAGAAACCTGAGAACCATTCTTTAAAGCAGTTTTAAAATGCATTTTTTAAAAAAAGGGAAGACTCTCAAAGAAGTTAACATTTTTGCAAACTTTATTTTTGCAATGAAGACCATTTTAAAACCAGTCATAAATAACAATAACAAAAAAAAATAATGTCTACCAACTAGTTTCCTGCAGTAGCTACCATGACTTAAATACTATTTTTTCTACAGCCTGAGAAAACACATTTATAAATTCTGCTTGCTTGCCCAGCTTCTTTTCTATACAGCTGAAGACTTTTTTTTGCTATTCCAAGTTTTTCATGAATCTCCAGAGATTTTTCTTTCTTAGCAGCTTAATCTCTAGATGCAGCTGATGGATACTACCATAGGTAATCAGAAGCATCCTTGATGCCTTCTAGAGACTGACCTGGAGCAGAGACCAGCCAGAGCAAAAGATTAAAGCAGGGATTTATTAAATGCCCTCAATGGATACAGCCTGAGCAGTTCAAGAACCCCGCTGGACTGCACCCCAGGTGAACCCAAAATGGTCAAAAAATGCACTACCAGTTACAAGGTCTCACACTGCTGTAAGTTCTGGTCCATTTGGATATTGGAATTAATTGTCCAATTATAGCTTCAGGTTATGAAGGTTATCCTCCTTGTTTTTTCTTTTCACTCCACTATTGTTTTTCTTCTTGGGTCTGAAATTTGTAGTGGTTGTCCTTGGTACTGAGCTAGGAAAGGAATTGCTTTGTCTACCTACTCTGTGAAGAGAGCTTAGTAGCACTTAATATTAAACCTAGAACTACACACTAACAAAACACAGAACCTGAAAAATATAAAAGCTAAAACTTAAGGCATCATTCTCAGCTGGCTGTTTCTCTCAGGGCTGTGAGCAGGAGCCCGAGGAGGAGTGGGGTGGGCAGAGCTTTTCCCACAGCTGGAAGATACCTCAGTGCTCCTGTTAGGAGATGCCCCCGGGAAAGATGAAAGGTAAGAGGAATGCCAGGAGGGGTCTGAGCAGGAGACTGCAGATTGGTCCTGAAGAGGGGAGGAGAAGCAGTAATTCAACATAGTACTTACAGCAGGATCTTTATGAAGCCCCCAAACAGGAGGGAGATTACAGCCCTTGGCAAGACAATGAACTTTGTTACAGAGACAGCGAGGGATGTAGTTACTCTGAAGCAATTGAAAGTGAGGCAGTATTTATTTTAAGAGGCTTGAATATAGATAAACTACTCCAAGAATTCAAGAGGTACCTGAAGGTCTATCTGATGCCAGGATGGAGTGCCCCATCTTGATGCTTGTTGTGCTTATTTGCTGGGAAACAAAGTATTAGAACAGTCTGTCTTCACCTGGTTCATTTATTTCTGATGCCCACAGCAGCCAATGAAGGACAGAAAAGTCTTGTGCATGGCAGGTTCACAATTCAATAATCATCCTCCCATAAAGGCGATTCAAACCTTTCTTTGTTGCCAAGGCTCAGGGAATAGAATGTACAATGAATGTACAATGAATGTACAATGAAGTACAATAGCTTTCTTCGTAAATTGTATGTTTCTATCTCTTTCAGCCTATAAGGGTGTAGTGTAGCATTTCTGTAGCTGGGAGAGTGAGCAGCTTTTTCCAAACTATTCCAAATCAATTCCTAAGTGTTAGAGTGATTCAACCTTCACCTTCTCTGCCAGTGTATGAAACGTCAGCAGCCATGTATGCTTTGAGTTCTTGCCAAGTGCACTTAGGATCCAGGAGAAAATAGCAAGGAAAAATGGCTTCATGGCTGTTGCATATTAAAAAGACCTTGAGAATTTTGCATGGAAAAGATTAAGCTGTCTGCAGTGTACAGAAAAAAAAGCTGAGTTAAGTAAGCTACTAGAAATGGTAGTTGTTTAAATCTGTCATGTGCTCCAGCCTCACATTGTCTGAAGAGCTGTGTTTGCAAAGAAGTACCAGAGTTCAGGAATGTAAACAGTTAATATTTGGAATCTTTTTGTCTTTCTAATGTGAAGAAAAACACAGCTGAGTCAGAGTACTTCTTGCATTAGTTATATGTCCTTCTTTCAAAACTCTGTTTTTTCTAAAGAATGTATGACAGAACTCTGACGTGTAACAGGATAACTTAAAATGACAAAAGGTGAACTTTCAGAAAAATGGAAAATGTTGCATATCTCTTCTGTCTGTGAGAGGACCTGAGGGAATGGCCTGTGTCAGGGGAGGTTTAGGTTGAATATTAGGAAAACATATTCACCCAGAGGGTGTTTGGACACTGGAACAGGCTCCCCAGGGATGAGGTCACAGCACCAAGCCTGACAGAACTCAAGCAGTGTCCTGTGTAGGACCAGGAGTTGGACTCAATAATCCTTGTGGGTTTCTTCCAACTCAGAATAGTCTGTGATTCTGTGATTAATGTGATTCAGTTTGTTTCAATTTCCAAAAATAGCAGGCAACTTAAAGTCAATTATTATTATTTCTGCCCTTTCCAGAATTCTGTAAAAATAGTTTTCACAACGTGCAACAGGAAAGTCTTGCCATGCTCACCCTGGTGATTTAGAATGTTAATGTACGAATAATTTGCCTTTGTCTTGGGAGAGTTTTGAGTTAAGCCTTGAGCTAGAGGTGAACCAGCATTTGTTCCTTCTCCAAACAGAGGACATTTTGCATTATTGGATGTATTTTGAGATAGTATCTTCATATATAGAAGAAAAAAATTCATTTACGTAGCTTTTACTCTAAAGCCAGGCACTTTTTTTCATGATCTAAAAGACAGATAAATCTTCCAAGCAAAAAATTATATTGGCGTTTACCTCTGAATTTTATTATTAGATTTTTATGATAGTGTGTTAATGTGAAGCTCTCAGTTCAAGTATCAGAGAAGCTGAAATGAATGAAATCGACACCTAGTCTGAGGTTCTTTTAAGCTTGTTGAGAGAAGTGTGAGTGGTAAGTAATGTGTAATTTTCCTCTTACAGATATGGGAACTGTCATTATTCATTTAAAGAGAGGAATAAAAAACCCAACCCAAAGCTATAAACCAGAAAGCTATCTAGGGCAAAATTATTTTCCTGAAAAAAAATGTCCTGCTGTGATAATTGCAACCTCTTGAGAATGGGCCTTTATAAAAGAATTGTTGACAGATCTCTTGCAGTTGAGTACTTCAGTTCTTCATTTTGTTCTATTCCTAGACATGAAAAGTATCTGTTTCAAGAACTTAATTCACAAATTGCCTGCTTCAACATGCTAAAGTCTAGCAAAATATGCTAACACAAAAGGACCTTTATTTGTGGAATCAGATAAAGAATGTTAATAATAGAGTGCCTTTGACTTCTTTATTAAAAGCAAATCTGAAGTCATAAATTCCTTTTCCAAAAACATTTTTTTTCTATTTGTGGTGCTTTCTTATGAAGAGGAAGTTTATGTATGTTCTTAGAACTATGTATGCATATTTGGAAAGCTTCATACAAATAATTTTCACTTTAATATGATAAATATTTTAATGGTAGTCCTCTACATTGTGAACAGTGCTTTGAGAAAAATTGTATCTTGGCAGAGAAAATAGAAGTCAGTTCTTATGCAGAGAATTTATATGAATTAGCTATAATGGAATGACAGAAACGCATATTTTCATTTTGCACGTGGTTCTTTCTGTTACTATGTTGCAATGGATTTTAGTCACCTGCAAGTCTCAATGCTGATCTACAGCATACAAGTGTTTTTCATGAAGCATCATTGATTTTTTGTGCTTGGTTGAAATCTCCAGTGAAAGACAGAAACTGGAAAATTACTCTGTCTGCATGCAACAGTTGATTGCTGCAAAGGAACAACAGGAAAATGGAGATAAGCAACTAGATTACACTTTTCATGGTGAAAGGGCTTGTTTTGGTGAGATTTTAGAAAACTGTTGTAGTACAGGGTATAGTGTACATTTTCTCTCAGTTATGTTGAGCTGCTGGAGAAGTGATTGTCTAGCAAAGCTGCAATTTAGTTTCTAGTAGTTCACCACTAGAAAGGGGAGAAAAAGAGAAAAACCTCTGAGATTTCTTAAAAGGGGTATTTAAAATGAAATCTCTGCTGTAACAATCATTGCACTTCATCAGAGGGTAAGAAACTGTGTCTTGCAATAGAAAGGGTTAGTTGAAATTCTGAGGTTTGAAGCAGATTTCTGAGGCTGGTTTTTCCTTTTGGTTCTAGTTTAGGAGATCCTTTCTAAATTTTGGCCTTCAGCCAAATATGCTTCCAAACTGAAACAAAGATTTAGTAGCACAAATTCTTGAAGTTGACTCCATATTTTTTCTCCTTGGGATTTGTTTACAAGGCAGTGGATTTTCTTAATTTGTACTTGGCGTTTGTGTAATAGGACTTGTAAATATTTCCTATAACTTTGTACATTAGAAATGGACTCTAGACGGTGATTATTTCATATTACTGAGGGACAGTATGCCAATTAATTCTAAACTGACATAAAGCTGCAGGAAAAATGAGATCTTGCTTGCGAGCTGTGAGTGGTAAGAGATCAACTTGAAGGTGTATGGGCATGGAGCTGGTTTTCAGTGTGGGGTAGGAAAGGCAGAGAACAAATGCAAGCTTGGTCCTGGATGCTGTGGGAGAGTTTTCCTTGTGTTGCTGCAGTGTAGGTCGTACAAAAGGACCAAAGATGCATAAGTCCAGGCTGTCCTTTGCAAGAAAATAGTGTATTGTATGCTTTCTCTACAACTTTTGAAGCCATGCCACTCTTTAGGAAAGAATTCAATATGTAAAGTGCCAAAAAAAATCAGACCAAGATTTGGCATAACTATGGCTGCTGAGTGGATTTTGTGTATGACTCTATAGACTTGATATTTTTCATGTCTGTGTACATATATATATATAAAAATAAACATATATCTAAAAATAAACATATCTAGAAAATGTATCATTTTTTAAAGTTAGCTATTCTTTCTCAACATTCTGCTTTTTGAACATTTAGTAGTTGGTTTTTTTTGTACAGTTGATGTTCCATCTTTCTTAAAAGGTTAAGCCTAATTGTTGGATATTAGTTGATACTTTTTCTTTTCTAAAAGAAATACCTTCTTTTTATGTTGGAAGCTTAAAATTCCAAAGTGAAGGCTTCTGGTATGGATACATTCTTGCAAATAGATTAAAAATAAATTAAAAATCATATTTCTTGAATTTTGAATTTAAAACAAAATGCTGAAACATATTTTATTGAACCAACTTTAGTCATCTCAGTAGCAGTCAGTAATATTTAAGTTTGCATGAACTCCTAAGCAATAAGAATAATTCAATGAAAGACTGTGTACAGTAGCTGCTTGTGAACTCCATGACCTTATCACATAAGGTATAAGAGTAATTAGAATATACCAAATGCTCTTTAAGGTCACCACAAATCTTGCAATACTTGACATGTAATCCCTTATTTCAGTAGAAATTTAATTGCTATATTTTTTATTGAGGCTCATTTTTTATTGGGTGGAGCTTGAACCTATAGTTTCATACCTGGCATTTTGTTAGGCACATTCTGACAAAAAATTAGAATCTTAATTTGATGTGAATATATAAAAAAGACCTTGGTTGTCCAAAGCAGTCAGTGAGAGAGCTGAGGCAGTCTAACTACACTGGATAAAGTTTATCCTCTAGCCAGGAGTTTCCAATATCATGTAATTTAAAACATCTGAAAAATAGTAAGTTCAAGATTTCCAAGATTGTGGATTTTATATATGAGTTGTGGCCCAGGTGGGTTCTGGATTTAAACATTAATTAACATTTTATGGTCTTGAGTGACTGTTAACTGTGGAGAAGGGTGTTAATTGTGGCAGCAATGAAAATTCAACAGTTAATGAAGAAAGAAGGATCTCATACATACCCAGCATAGTATCCTCAACTTCCCATAGCACTTGGAACTAGTCATGTAAGAGGAAAGTATCAGGTGGGTATTCACGACCAAGAATCACTCTTTTTTATATAAATTCTTGATCATTAAATCAGTGAAGTACTAATAGGTTCTGTACATCTTAATATTTCAATGTAGGAAAATTTCTTCTTCTAAGTATACTCATTTAAATGAAACAAAATAGACAGCCTTCAATACCTAAGCATAACAAAAGCATAGGTATTTTCATTTGAGTAGCTCCTAAGTAAGGACAATCATTATAGTCTAAACAATGAATAAAATTTTATCATTACATATACAATCATTAGGGAGAAAATACCAAGGGCTTTTGGAGCTTCTTTAGTCCATTTTGAAGAAAATTGCTTGCCAGTAGTTTTTAGATGATAGTAAATTTTATTTGCCATTTTAAGATTTTGCAATTTAATTATGTTTCAAAAAGTTCTGTGTCTTGAGATATTATTTCTCCCTGAGCATTGGGAGCTTTTGGAATAACTTTTCTGGCTTGCTGTGTTACATAGTTTACCACAGTCAAGTGTTCTTCAATGTCTCAAGCCCCTGCATTTCAAGAGTTTTTGTCACCTTTTCACAGCAGTTCATACAATTCTTGTGGTTAGTCAGCATAACACAAGGTGATGTGACCTGTGATGCTGGGTTTCTGGAAAAAAAGCATGACCAAATTTCCAAAGAATTTAATTTATAGAAGAGAAAACTTCTAGCCTGTTAGCAATGAGTAAGCAGCAAGCCTGTAGCTGAAGAGCTAAAGTTAGGGACAGATTTTTTTTATTTTCTGTATGTCAAATCACTGCTTTTCTTTGTATTTCAACTTCTTGGAGTGTCCTTAATTAAATTTATATAGAAAGAGCTGTAAATGAAGAGTTTGTGTTCTTAAGTTCTACGTTTCTAAAGGCAGAGCATTTTTTATAGGCAGGGCATTTAACTGTCCTAATCACTGGAAGATTGTATCATTTTAAAGAGTGTTTCCTGCCCTTGTATTATGGCTTTAATGATGAACTTAGTGAGAAGTTCGTTCTTCATAGTCTGTCAGTTGATGTAGTCAAAAGCAAAATAGTTGATGCCCTGAAAGAGGCAAATATGCAGTCTGGCTGAGCAGATAGAATTGAGTAAGTGTAGAAAGGCAATAGTGAAGCTGCAGAGAACTTAATAAATGTCATCAATCAGGGAAGCAAGCACTGTGCAACAGGCATGGTGCAGGATCTGTCTATGCTGAGAGAGGTGTCAAGAGCTGGATGCACCACATTCCCATATTTTCTGCTTCAGGTAGGCATAATCACCGTGGCCTTTTCCAAGTGTCTTTTCAGAGGAAACCCCAAGATACGATGGTTAGTAGCATATTAATATTGTCTTAATATAAACTTGCTTGTTTCAAAATAGGTTATAGGGGGATGAAATGATGTTCACCCCTAAGGACTCATAAATGTAGGCTTTCAAATTCAGTTCTACCTGCTTCATGCAAGTTTCTAGTAGAGGCAGCTATCAGAATTTCCTCACTGTCTTTTATATCAAAATTTCCTCAATTTCCTTTTATTTCTGAAAGTGATAGAAGATCAGTTTCCAAAGTCTTTATATTTTTATGCTCTATAATGATTTACACACATCCTACTAAAAATAAAACGTAATGAAATGAATGGTGGAATTGGGGAGTACTTAAAAATTTAAGTACTTGTGCTACTTTAATGTAGCTAAAATCTATTAAAAAAACTCCCTGCTTTCCTTTTATGACAAAAAAACACCAACAACCATTGCGTTTTGCATTCCAGCAAAAGTACATGTTAATTGTGAAAAGGTGTTAAACTGGAAATTCTGAAAAAAGTTATAGCAAAGGCTATCATTTTATTGATTATGACAATTCCATAGTTATCAAAATGGCACGGTGAATTTTGAATTGTGCAAATTTTCAAATGGAATTTACCTGGTAAGGAATAATTCTACTATATAAACTGAATTTTTTATTCTTGTTGAGAAGAGATTATGAAGTCTTGAGGTCTTAAGGTTTTAAGCAGGTTTAATTCTGTTTTCGTACTCTACCGTGGTATTCTGCTTTTGTAGTACCTGTGATTTGAGACTCCATAGACCCCGTAGGAGCTTTCCCAGTTTGATGTTGTTGGGATATGCCATAAAAACATACATTCTACTTTAGAATGGGAAGTTCCACTTACTTCATCAAACTCTAATTTATTCTTTCTCTTCCCTTAGTATTCTTAGTTAGTATTCTGGTTGTTGCACCAAATTTGTAGCTTTATCCATAGTAGAGATTAACCAGAGATTGTAATTTTTATATTTTGCTGGGTGTAACTTACATCTCTCTTGTTATTTCAATATATTTTATATCACTCTGCTGAAAAAGAAATTCCATAGAGCTTTCTTCAAATGAGCAAATTTTGTATTACAATATAGGTTGCATAAATACAACCTTTATGTATGAAATATCTAAAGGAGTACTGTTGGCAGCACAAATCCAAGATTCAGCCCCATATCTGCTACTATGAAAAAAATTAACTCTATCCCACCTCAAAGAAGCACACCTGGTCGAGACAGTATTGGACTCTGACAAATCAGAAATCTGTGAAGTATTTAAAAGTTGTGGTCTAACTTGTGAAATGTATAATGCTACTGATGAGATTTATGGATGGATGTTACTGAAAATAAAACCTCAAGGTATTGCCAAGACAGCTATGTGGTAAACAGGGTATGCTTTTCAAAAAATTTTCTGACAAATCAGGATTTTTGAAAACTATACATTTTCAATCTGAGGACTTCATATTGCAGTTCAAAAAGATGTAAAACCAGGTTTCAGAAGTTACTAACTCAGAGAGTTGAGAGTTTCTGGTGACCTTGAGACTTGATACAGCCTAAATTTACGTGAAACTGAGCTGACATTTACTCTATCACAAATTATATAGTAGATACTTAAAATGTTTTGACTTTTGAGTTTATTCCAGTTGAAAACAGAGAATTTCTTCATTTAGTCAGAGATTTCGACATGCTGTTTTGCACTTTCTTATTTAAATGTACTGTTGCCATGCAGTTGTATTTCTACACTGACATGTGGAAAGTGGCCTGGTTTACTTTTCTACCAAAAAGTTTGCTAAGAATAAAATTGACTTCTGGCTAAATAAAAATAGAATTATCTTATAAAAGAAGGAGAAAGAACACCGGGCCAGGATGCTAAAAATTGTGTTGCAGGTTTAAATTCTCCTTTATTCAAGAGCTATGTGAACATGCACTCAATATTGGATGTCCTAGGCCCTTGTTCAGGCAGGTCTAGGTACAGAAGTGTCACCCTGATTTTTCAAGTTTTCTGAGACACTTTCTAACTCGATGCTTTTCATAGTTCATAGTTCTTTCTCACACACGGGTGTTGTTATCAGAAGAACGTTTTTGTTACAACAAAGTTGTTTTCATACTTTCTCTTGGTGTGAAGAACAACTGTTGGACAGTTACCCTGACCAATGGGATGGGAGAGGTGTCAACCTTCTTCTCCAATCCCTAGTCTGTATAGAAATACTATAAATATAGAGTCAGATGTTTTAATAAATAGTTTTAACCTTCTCATCAGAGTGTCCGTGTGTGTCCTTGCATGTCCCACAGTGACACAGAAGATAGGTACTCCTTTCTCTAAGTTTTAGGAAGTGCTATTTGTTCATAATCTTATCCTCGTGGGAAAGATCCTCCTCCAGATTTCATAAACCTCTTGCAGTGAATTTCATGTGCACCTGTTGGAGCAAGTCCAGAGAAGACCACAATGATACTCAGGTTGTTCAGACACCTCTCCTATGAAGACAGACTGAGTGGGTTTTTCCACCCTGGAGAAGTCTCTGGGGGTGCCTTCCAGCAGCTTTCAGCAGCCAAAGGCTCCACAAGACCTGGAGAGAGATATTTTACAAGGACATACAGTGACAGAACAAGAGGAAATGACTTAAACTGAGCAGACAGTACATTTAGATTGGAAAGTAAGTAGGAATACTTTACTATGAGAGTGGTGAAACACTGGAACAAGTTTCCCAGAGAATCTGTGGACACCGCATCCCTGGAAGTGTTCAAAACCAGGCTTGATGGGACTCTGAGTAACCTGTTCTAGTGGAAGGCACCCATGCCCATAGCAGGGGGTTGAAACTAGATAATCTTTAATGTTTCCTTCAACCTAAATCCTTCTATGATTCATCAGGCAAGAATTCAGGATAACATCAGACAGTTTAAAATCTTCCAGTTGATTGTCAATTGAAATATTTGTAATAAACTATTTTTTGTTTGCTTGTATATATACATATATATATATTGCTTCTGTCATGGATTTTGGAGGTAGCAAAATAACTAGAGTAATTGTTTTTTGCAAAGTTCACTTTGTTCTTTACTTCAGCTTAATCTACTAGTAGTGGATGTCAGGAAATAATATTTTTAAGAGTTTAATGACACTTATAGTCAGTTAAAGGGTTAAAATACAATGCCTTAAGCTTGTATGTATTCTTATATTGAGAAATATGACTTGCTCTGAAAGGCTAAAAGGACCAATTCAGATTCATATCTTCTGTTTGATTTAAAAGAAAATGTTTGTATTATCTTTTTAGCAAAGGGAATTGGAATTAAAAGTGAAAAATACTTACCTTTAAAAGGCCATTTTCTTCCCTGAAGTGCTCATAAAAGTGCAGCTGCAGCACCACAGCGTGTATTTAGGCATGAAAGCAGTTGCTTTTTGACCCTGGAAAAGTTTTTCCTGTGTATGTTTTGGGGGACTGCTTTCAGGGTGTCTCCTCACATCTTCTGATGACAAACTGGATAATGTTTGTGTTTGAGTCTGTGTGGCAGGATTGCAGTTTCAGAGCCATCTGTAATCATATAGAAGCTGTATGATCAGGAGTTGCTTTAGAGCTATGGAAAACCCAATCGACAGCACTCCCTCCTTTGAAAGAAGAGAGGGTTGAGTCAGATCTCCAATATTGTGTGAGCAGATAGAATCCATCTAGGACACTGGCAGTGAATTGTAGCCTGAACGCAAGGAATTGCCTGAGCAAAGAATATGGTGGCTAAGAATTTGGAAGTACATTATTTACCTCATTCTGCCTTTGTTGTCCAGATATTTTTACCTGACTAGCAGAAAAATTTTGTGACAGTAGAAGACCTACAAAGGGAGTGTGTGTGTATCTATATTCAGCAGCAGAAAAATTAGGGACTCTAGTAAACAAACTAAATGTACTTGTGAAGGGGACCTTTGGGAAGCTGTCGCCTGCTGCAAGAGCTGACCTGAGGAAGAAGGAGGCAATATACAGCCACTCTAAACAGAAGGAACAGGGAGATTTGTAATTTAGAGTAAAATTTCTGTATTAATAAATTATGATTATAGGATGAATTTATTGCTTGGCAGCAGACAGCCTACTTCTGCTTCCTTTTGGAAGGATGAAAGTTGGCCTTCTTCTGGGTTCTACAGTTTAAAGTTTGGTAGTAACTGTAAGTCTGGGCATGAGTTTTCACTACTATTCTATTTTAAGTTTAAAAAAAAGCCTTACCAGCTTTTGTGCTGTTATCCTAAATTGAATGGTAATGTCAATAGTCAGCAAAAAACTCACCCTAAAAGTAGCTGGTTGAAGCCCACAAAATTACATAATGCCTAGTTTGGCTGTCAGGGCAGTGGTCTGTTCTGCTCAACATAAAGACAATAAACCTATGGTAGTTTTATTTTCAATTGGTATGAATAACAATATTAAAGGCAGACATTTAATTAAAACCTTTGTCTACTGCAGTTTGATAAACTTAGTTACACTCTACACGTGGATCTGTATATAATCCATAAAATATAAAGTATTATTATATTATCTGTATATAATCCATATATTATATAAAGAATTCTTTATGACAAAAAAACTAAGGCACTAAAGGAAATACACTTAAATTTAACAGGCAGAAGTCTCTAGGACATTGATAGCCTTAGATGAGAGGAGTGAAGCAAAAATAGTACTGGAAAAGCTGACGCACACAAATGCTGAGGTCAGAATGAAAACCTATTTGTCTGAAGATGGCATAAAGCTGAAGGAACTGAGACTTTAGCAGTTTTTTTTTGAAACTGTAGTCACCTTCCTATGTTGCAGTGGCTGTGTTGGGTTTTTTTAATTTTCAGGTTGCTGTTTGTGTTGTTATATTGAGTATTAAAAGAGTTCAGCCTTTACATACGCACGTAATCCAGAGGAATTGCTCTAATGTACTTTCTTACATAATAGTTCTGTATTTATTCTCCCTGAAGAATGAACTGTTCCGTTTCAGACTAAAGATATATCCTGCTAGAGGTTTTTTAGGTAAATGCATTATCCGATACAATGTTTTAAATTTTATCTCCTTTCATCATAGCAACATTGTTAATAGATTTTTCTGGAAAGTAGTAACAATTCCAGTGATTGACGAGAATCTTAGGGCAGTATGATGTGGCATCTTTGAGATTCTTTTAAGCGGACACACTTTTAATTGCAATTCTGGGATGAAAACTTCCTTTTGAAGACTTTCTAACCTTTTCAAGACCAGCATTTTTAAGCTGTATTTTGAGCTACTGTGAATGCATACCAAGAGGGAGACAAGGATGCAATTCCTGCTCCTGCATGCATAGAAATACTGAGATACATAACTTATAATTTGGTTAGACAGATGGCAGTTCTATTAAACATCTAGTATCTACTGACACAAACTATTCACAGATTGGTTCAGAGAGCTTGTTGCAGACTTTTAAAGAGGCGAGTCTTTTAGTTTATTTTTTATAAGCTTTTTTTTCATTATCAGTGTTTTCATATTTGGGGGGGATCAGAAATATAATGGTAAAGATTAAACCCTCAGTAATAAGGTAGATTAGGATGGACATGTAGTATAGTTCTTTATTTAAAGTAAAAAATTTAATACGTTCATGAAACTGGATTCTATATTTGACCCTGGAAATGTTTAATATCAATAGCTTAGAGAAATCAAGAGAGAGGTCAGCAGTTATCAACAGGTTGCTTTTCTGACATCCTTTGTTCAGACTTCTAGGCCTTTTAAAATATAAAAACACTATTCTTACTACTACTACTACTAATAATAATAATAAAAAGCCATAAATCTGACTTTGTTTTACTGGGAATGGACATTTGGGATGCTATTAAACTCACAGGTACTTTCAGATGTCTCTTTCATTCCTCAAGTAATGGATTGCTTTCATTTAAGATTAGAAGTATTCCTACAAAGTGAAAACCTACTTTGATACCATCATGAAAAGGCACTTTTGGACCTAAAGAAAAGTTATTTATAAATAGATAGAAGTGATATTATGCTACTGCAGTTGAGGAAACCTAATTCCATTTAAAAACATCAGTGAAGAACTACAGTAATGCTTAATAATTAATGAATATGATTTAAGTCCATTTTACAATGATGACACTTTTTAAAGGTCTTGTAATATTTATAAGAAAATTTTACCTCCCGTAATTCTAATGAATGATTTTTTTCTGACCCTTACTGAAAGTTACACCTGTAAACTGGTTTTTCAGCTTGCTACTGAAGGACCTTTTTTATCCAAACCATAGTTGATTTTCATAGTTTTGTTAATGTTTACAGGCTCTGTAGATTTGTTGCTTTTGCTAAGCATAGAGTATTTCTTGTCAGTGACAGACTATCAGCTAACACCTGGCTACTTTAAGAAGGTTTAAAAGCCCTGTACATAGAATTATACAGCAGTTTGAGTTGAAAGGAACCTTCAAGGTGATCTAGCTCCAAGCCTTCTGCCTCGGGCTAAGACAAATTCCACTAGATCAGGTTTGTACACAAGCTACATTTTGCTAAAAAGATTACTATTTTAATGTTTTTTTTAATAAAAAAAAAACTTGGACAAAATGTTATTAATCAGTTTTAAATTTTATTGTAACAGCACTTTTCCACTTAAGGGAGCTTAACAGTAAGGACTGCAAGGACATTGTTCATCTGATTTCAAGAAAACAATTTCCACTAAGGAGCTCTGCACTGGTAGATGGTAGGAAGGTAATAGTAGGAAGATCACATGAATAAAATTTCAGGATAGCTTCTGATTCAATCCTCCACATTCTGTTAGTGCTGGGATGTGTTAAAAGACCAGCATGAGTTGGATTAGGGTGGTAACTAATTCCTGCCACTTGCCTTTGCTAATAGCTTAGCTGCAGGTTATTGGTACTCCTTGGAAAGTCATAGTGGAGAAACAAAGCAGAGTTATTGGTATGTGAATGGTGACCATTTATGTCTGTGCTCATCGCATGGCACTTTGAGACATCTCTGCCTTCCTAATTTTTTCCAGGCCTCTCCTCTTAATAGATTCATTGTGTGTGTTTATGTCAGCTTTCTCAGCTAAGGGCTTATGCTTTTTATGGATTTAGTTAAGAAAAATCTGGATTTTGAAGAGAAATCTGGATTTTTCAATGTCTTACTGATTAAGCATTTCTGTGTGACTGTTAGAGTGTTCTGAACATCCAATGCTCTCTGGACTATAGAAATACTTAAATCAAGACTATGTGCCAGTGACTTTGCAGCTAACAAAGATTCAGGTTGAATGTGTGATTCTGAAAATGGGTTAAGTATTTAAAAAGAGTGGTTATAATTTTATGCTCATCATATCAGTTTCAGAGGAGACTGGAGATTTTGGCCACCATCATACTGAGATTATTAATGCCTTGATTTTATGCAGCCCAGAAATATTCCAATGATCAGACTATACATTAGGTTGGTGTGGAGACAGACTTGGCCCCTATAGTTGAATTGAGATTACTGCAAAAAAAATGAAGGCCAAATGTGTGCGATGGAGTTGATGCACCAGAATTTGTGCTTCCAGAGCTGCTATTGTATTTTTACTGATGACCATTTGCACAAATGCAATTACTGTCCATCTTCTGATTACAGGAATCTAAGGGCACTCTTTCTGGAGGAAGCATGGAATTTGTTTATCTTTAATGAATATCTGGAGTAAAATGTTTCAGGGAAAGCCTCTTTACATTGGTAACAACAATTAATTTTAAGGTTCAGTCCATAAACTGTTTTTCTGCTGACTATGTACTGACTACAGAGGTGGACATTTAGCAGCTTGTAAAAATTGAATGAGATTTTTAGAAAAAAGTAATTTAGGCATTTTGAAGTCTAGAATTCATCTGATGAAGTTTCATACTAACATATTTCTAAAATTTTTAACTAAATAAAATAAAAATAGCTTTGATTTCTTCCACTTAAAACATTACACTGTGAAATGGAGTAGTTGCTTCTAGGTGCTAATTTGTTATGAATATTGAATGGAATAGAAAATTGGTGTTAGGAAAGATAAGAGGCAGGGAAATGGAAAACATTAGTCAAGAAGACGGGAATTATAAATTAAGTTGTGCAAATGTTCATGTCTTAGTTTGAAGACAGGTGTGTCTGCTAGGAAAAGAAGGAGCCTCTCTTGCAAAGGAGAATGCAAACCTCCTCTCTCCAAATTGCTATAATTTTGAAATTAAAGATGTTCTCAGGCAAAGATATTGGGATAGGAATAACAGTTATTTACTAGCGTGTCTGACAAGAGAAACAAAATAGCAGCAATAACTATAGCATTAACAGCAAACAAACAGAGCTAGGAAACAGTCACAGTTTTCTCCAATGCTGACACTTTTCCGGGGTGAGCAGCAGTTCCGAGGGACAAGGTTTATTCCAAGTTTGGTGGCAGTAGCTGGAGATGTAGGAAATGTCCTACAGGCAGGAGGAATGGTGTGGAGAAACCCAGAAAAAACCAGAAAAAGTAGCAGATGCAGGGCAACAGGGCAGCAGCTCCCAGCAGGGCAGGGTGAGACGAGGGTCTGAATTCCTGGGGGACCCACGAAACTCACTCCGAGCTGAGCTCCAGGTGAGATCTGATGAGATCTCCCTGCAGATGTCCCTCTGAGCATCAAAAAAACTCCTCAAGAGAGAAGTGTTGTTGGTGCCACTCTCTCCCTGAAAAAGTTACTTCCTTTGTCTCCTCCAAGTACTGGTGCCCACAAGCACCTAACAATCAGCTTCTAGCAACTTTTGGGAAAACATTCTATAAGAAAGCAACACAACCTCCAACAGTTTACAACATAGGAAACACCATTCTCTGGTAGGATATTGTTACAGTCTTGAAACACAGCCCAGTTTTGCTTTTAATCAATAATCAGATAAATTCAGCACAGCTTTTTAATTAAACTAGTCAACATTCACAAAAATACTAGTCACTGTGGTTTTGCACGTTAGACGTTCTAAGGTTTTGTAAAATAAAAAATAGGAAGCAAAGCAACTGAAGGATAAAGTTCAAGGAGATTAAACCATGACAGATCAAAACAGAAGCAAATGCCTGTACAAACCCCCACAATATGAAACTACTTGGTTTTTAATAGCTTCACTCCTAACAGATGTTTGAGAGGAGCTGATCTTTTGCCAGGAATGCCATTATCACCTATTGCGTTATCCAGCTAATACCAGGTATTTTTTGTCACTTTGTTTTGCATACTTTTCAAACTATATGCTGCAGTATCAAATTTCTTCAGTCTTTTTTTTAATATTGTTTTTTCATTCTGAGTATGCACATAGAAATGCTGTCAAGTAATGAGTGAGTTTGGGATGGAGATTTCTCATGGTCTTTTCAGATGATATTAAATCCAAAATTCTGTGGTAGCCTAAAAGTCCGAGGTTAAGCATATCAAAATGAAAATATAGAAAATGATAAATGTTTTTGTCATTTTTCTTTAGGACATGAAAGAGGAAGGGCTTTAGTCTTATTTCCTTATAATTTCCAGCTCATCAAGTATAGAAATTCTTTAAGAGTTGAACTCAGCAATAATGATGCCTTTTACTCATGTTTTTAGTTGTTGGATTAAAATGCAGGTTTGTATGAGGAGAGAAAATGAAAGTCTGTGGTAGGAACTGATTAAGAGAAGTCCTGAATAGTTGCTGCCTGCTTTCTGATTGTGTGTAAAGTATTCTCTTTACATAAGAAGTAGCCTAACTCTGGCAAAAACATACTCACATCCTACCCATTCCTAAAAATCTCACCAAAACCCCCCAACAAAAAAAAAACAAAACAAACAAAACAGCAACAACAACAGCAAAAAAAAATAATTTAGATTTTAAGGAAGTGTTTCATAAGCTCTAGAATAAATCATGGTATGCTCTTCAAAAATTGAGAAACTGTTTGCACAATGTCAGGAAAAAATATTCTGTAGATGCTAGAGATAAAGGATAATTCTTTTTTTTCTTTGGAATTTATATTTTGAAGAAAATGAACAAATGGGTATAAGACTCATGCTATGTTCTCCAGAAATTTCCAAAAATGTTCAAAACCCAATGAAGAAAGACCTGGAAAACCTGGTCCTAAACAGGAAGGATGGACTATAAGGTCTCAAGAGATACCTTCCAACCTAAATGATTCTGTCATTCTCAAATTAATTGATTATAGACTCTTAAGTTTGCTTTTAACAGGCTATTAAATTTGCTTTTTTATTTTTTATATTTTGGTGTGTCAGCACACGTAAAAAAAAATACCTGAAATCATGACAAGGAAGTGTTAACAGCATGTTAAGAGAAAGAATAGCTAATACGTTCTCATTAATGTGTTATGTTAGATACAGAGGAGCATAAAAGATGAATTAGTTCCCTTCTCTTGATGTTAATGGATATCCAATAGGGGGAGGGAATGGAGTATTAAAATTGCTATACCAGTAAATTCTACTGAGTCTTGTATTATAAATCTTCTTTTACAGATCTTCAGTGCTTGCACCAATAATTCTTTCACAGGAAGGCAATATATACTGAAAACATTAGTCATCATAACAGAGCACATTAATACTTAAGTAACTCATCTCTAACACTAAAAGAATGTACAAGAAGATCTAGATTATTTTGCTACAGATATTGAGAACAGAATGTGATATTTTACTTCTGCTTTAAAACCCCAGAGTGTTCAGTTAGTTGAAAACACTTCAGTGAGAGAAAGGTTTCTTGTACTTTTCTTGTCCCAGCTGGAAGGAGAAAGAGCAAAAGTCTCCATGGACTCTTCTAGTGAAGATCTGGATCTTCAGTTCCTGTGGGCAGCTAGTTCATCCAAAATGTGATTACCTTAAAGCAAGATGCCTGTCAGTCTTCAATTTTCCCATTTGGGCAGCTTATGAATTATGCATCTTGCATAGTACATTCAATTTCATTCTTAGTTCAGTGCAGATCTAGAAATGTAAGAGTTTTGTATAAAGGGTTAATAGGTACATGGATCTGAAGATCCTTGAGATGTATCTGAGGGTAGTTCTACAGCTGAAATTGAAGAGAAATTATAGACAGTATTCAGGATTGACTGTAAGAAAAACAAAAAGCTCAAATAGTTGGGCGAGCATTTAAGGGAGGAAAACTGAGATTGAAAGTACCCCAAACCTTTCACCTTTAAGCCTAAAATATTATCCCACTTTTTTATTAGGTATTTAAATGCGTGTTAATTATTATGTCCTGCATATTTAAGGCAGATGCCACTGGTAAGGTAGAAGGACACTTTGGGTATTTCTAGAGCCATTGTATTTCAGCACTCTGGACAGGGATTGGGTTCCAGCCCCACGGATGTCCACTGAGAGGACACAGAGGCAGCAGGTTCAGTCTCTCTTGTGTGTAAGAATAACTGTATTTGTCATGCAGTGCTACAGAAGGTTGCAGTCATTGTTTTCCAAGCACAAAGGAGATAATCTCTGTAAGTCTTAGTAGGTTATATCAGCTTCTTTTCAGCTCTGCGTACATCTTTGCATACCCACTGGTCAAGCTGTGCTAACTATCTGGTAGAAACATAGAATCATAGAGTATTTTGAGTTACAAGGGACCTAGAAGGATTATGGAGTCCAACTCCTGGCCCTCCACAGGACCAATCCTAAGACTCACACCATGTGCCTAAGAGTATTGTCCAAACACTTCCTGAACTTGCTCAGGCTTGGTGCTTGGTGAATAGTTCCCTAGGGAGCCTGTTTCAGTGTCCAACCACCCTCTGGTTGAAGAACCTTTTCCTGGTATCTACCTAAACCTCCCCTGACAGAACTTCAGGCTCTCCTCTTATGTCCTGTGGGTCACCAGAAGGCAGAGATCAGTTTCTGCCCTCTGCTTCTCTTCATGAAGAAGTTGTAGACCACAATGAGGTCTCTCCTCAGTCTCTTCTCCAGGAATAATGTGGTGAGGACTAACTAGATAAGTATGGAAGGACTGCAGCTATAAATTGCTCCAGAATCTGGGTCAAGTGCTTGATGGTATTCAAGAACACATAGTTTTATTGTAAACTATTTGTGCTGGTTTTAAGGTAAACTACTGGGAGGAATAAACCCCTCACAAATGCCTTGTGAGAGATTCCAAGCTGGAGCTAAAATTTAAGAGGAAAATTACAATAGAGGCAATAGTACAGAGACAGTGGTTTAAACTGACAAAGTCAGAGCATGATCTGTCACCCTGTTGATCAGGGTGGTGGTCCAAGTAATGGTGGTTGCAGTCCCATTGGAGTGATGAATGTGGTCCTGTCAAAGTGGATCCTGTAGAAAAGGCTTCTCCTTCTCTTGAGGTCCACTGATGGTGGTGGAGAGCTCTTGTCCTCTAGGAATTCAGAGGTGGTATCAGGGTGTCCCAACCCTGATATCGAAGCAGGATTGTCTGGTACCTCCCCCAGAGCAGGGAAGGATGTGATTCTGTAAGTCATTCTGGGGAGTCCTTGATGTGGCCCATTAGCTGAGATGACCCCTCTGGGTGGCTGCTGCCTCCCCTGAAAGAGTTATCATCGTTGAGTCGTAGAGAAGATAAACATTGTTCCACCCATGTTAACATCTCCTCAGAAGGTAAGGTAGATGGTCGTAGAATACACGCTTTGGTTACACCTTACATAGTAACCCAAGACACTATTAAATCAATTGAGAAACTAAACTTTGAGAATATTTCCTCCCTTGACTTCTCTCTTCCTTCTTTATTATACAATTTCCTCCTTTAATTCTGACAAAGCCTATTGTAATCTATCTAAAGAAACAAGAGAATTTTCCGTGGAGAAGTCCACTGCATTGATGGTAGATTCTTCAGTTTGCTTTCATATTTTTTTTATATTCTACTATAAAGGTGTCTATTCTAAACTTAATCAGCCTTTCAGGAAATCTCTTTTCATTCTGAAAATTAAAGTTATATCAAATGAGGATAGGAATAGCATAGGACTCATTGTAACAGACCATAAAATTTTTTCTTTTTTGATATATGCAAGCATCCAAAAATATTCCTTTCTCCTTCTGGCTATAAGAATAATTCCTCTTCTTGAAATGAAATCTCCCCAGAATTATAGTGCTCTCTACTCCCTTAGTGTGTTTTATCTTGAGAAGACAGCTTCTATTTCTGTGCCATAGAACGGGAATCTGATGTCATCAACTTCAGCTGGATATTCGTCATCCAACTCATTGCACAGCAGTAGAATTCATCATTCAGCAAGCCAGTTGTGCACCAAGCAGGGCTTTGAAATAGATGACCTCCTGAGGTCCCTTCCAACTGAATTTATTCTGTGACTCTATTTGTTTCTTCAACTGGCTGTACAAATGAGGGCTCTCTGGAAGATGCCAGCCTTCAACCTCCTTTCATGGCCTTTCTAAGAGCCAGAAGGATAATGTGTCTATTCACACTGTAATCCAAATGAATTATTAAAAATGCTTTGTGGTTCTTATATCCTGGTGTATTTAACTGGTGCCTGTGCCTGATTTGAATTAGGAATCTGCCTTGAACACTAAGTTTCTCTGAGTAGGCATGTACTTGTATTTTCTGTCTCTTAAGTAATTGTTGACGTCAGTTTCCATATAAATGGAAACTAATGGGGGAAAGTTTGTGGAAAAGATGTGGCTTTCATATGAAAAGAGACAATTATGATCAAACTCAGAATTTGAACATGTTTCATGGCGTGAAAGTGGTTCTTGGGTATAGTCATGATGGAAGGTGAGGTGGAAGGGAAGAAGATGAGAATGATGTAGACTATGAACTTTAAAGAGTCATTCAGGAAGTTTGTGTCTGCTCTTTGACAGATTTTTTTTTTTTGTCTGTAACTGACAGCCAAAAGAAAATATTAAAAAAAATTAAAAGAGAAAGAAATTTCAAGGGAGTTATTTTGGTTGGTTTCTTCTTGTAACGAAACTGAAAACCAGTAGGAGCTTTTCTATTAATTTCTGTGAGAAAAGAACTGTCCTACAGGACACCTACAAGCACGTTTTTAAAAATTTGCATTGAATGGTAAAAACAAGATCTAAAACTCCACAAATAGTAACTGTCGACTCAGAAGAAGGAATATATCCTAGTGAGACATCTTGTACCATGTGTGAATCTGCCTATTTCTGGCAATTTTGTCATTGCACCCAGACAAATGGTGGTAATAGCCAAATGTAAGAATAATGACTAATACAAAATCCAAAGTGAGCATCCCCTGGGTTTTCCATATGGCTATAAACAAGATTATATTCCTTCCAGAATCTCCAAACTAATTTAAATTTTCCTTGAGCTATAACAACATACAAAACATTGATTTTTACCGTACAATAAAATCTGCTGAAAGGTTATGTAAAGAAGATCACATTTCTTTCTTTCTTTATTTTTTAAGTACTCTAATCCAGTTAATATAATCAGATAAATTTAATAAGAGTAATGAAAGTTTTGATAAAAATGGTAACTAAAATATATGATAAATTAAAAAAAATTTGTTCCTGTAGGAGTACATCTTATAGTAACAAAAAGCAAATTTGGTGATTGACATCTTGATAAATTTGAATCAATTGTGAAAGAGATGGACAAGTGTGAAAGAACCCTTTTAAGGAGAGCTACTTTTTTATTCAGAACTTCATTTTTCCTGTACTCACAGAAAGCACATGTGACCTGTGAAGTCCCAAAAAAGTGGCTGGAGGCTGGGAGGTCAGTAGAAAGAGCACCATAATTCCTTGCACTCTGTATATCTATATTTTGTTATGATCTCCTATGGCCACAGTCACCACACAAATTTTTGGTCAGATGCAGTAAAAAGTTTTTATACTCTACACCAGGCTTGTCAAGGCTAGGTGGGTCTGACAAATATGCTTAAGCAAGAAGGAATTTTTGCAGTTACACACAGTTTCTTTTCTTTGAATAAATGAAGTTCTTTTGTTGATCTGGAAACAGTGTACAGAACTATATAATTTAATTTCATGAAAACTTCATGAAGCCTTTCTTGAGGTCTGTAGAGTCAAAGAGCAGCTTCTTGATGTCCATTTGTTTTGTCTTTAGGGTTACTTTTTTGGTAATTTTTGAAAGATAAAAGTTTTAAGTAACATGTTAAATGTGTATAATAAATCATAATGTTTGGAAGAAGAAAACATTAAATAGACATTTATTTTTGAATTTCAGTGGTGTAAGAAAATGTCAGGCAAATAAAAGGAAAGTTGAATGGGAGATCTTTCCTTTTAAGAGCTAAAGAAGAGTAAATATCTTAGTAAATCTTAATAGACTTATGGAACTCTCTGATGCTTCTAAAGTTAAGCCATTCTAGGGAACCCCTAAGGATATCACATTTTCACTGCTTCCAATAGAATTCCTCAGAGCTGCTAATCACATGGGTTGCATGTGATTCGGATTGTATGAAATTATTCTGATAATTTTTATCTGAGATTTATAGATGTAGTAATATGTGGTCTGTCTTGAGGGTGAGAGAAGACCCTTTCATCTCCTGGTCATTGTGCACAAACTGAGACCTGGCCTTCTGGCTTGGCTATAATATTATTGTGCTGTCTTTGCTGCCACTGTATTAGTAGAGTGGTAGATTAGAAGAAAAGAGTATTGAAAAAAATTGTTCAGGTAAATCTGTCCCACCTGCACATCAGACAAAAGAATGAAGTGGTCAACCAGGAGGTAGAAGATCTGTGTACTGGCTGTTTTCACTGAGAAACAATGTCCCCTGAAGCTTAAATAGTACAGACTCACTCTCCCCAGCCCCAGTTTAGGAAGGAAGCACTATATCTGAGGCATCGTGGTACCTGTAAAAACACCTGAAATTATTATATAATTTGAAAGGTTGTAAGGACTTCTGAGGAAGAATGTAACCTGTTCACTACCAGGTGCTGTATTGTTTTATTCCGTTATTTCACACAAAGCAGTCTGAAATGTAAGTATTGCCTTTCTCGTGTTCATGGAAATTACCTTAGATAAAGAACTGGAAGTGATGGGAAATTGTTGGTGTAAGTGAAGTAACAAAACTTCCCTCTACTAAATGCTTGCTTCCATTTACTTGTATCAAAGCATTTTTTTTTTTAAATTGTTATTGCAAACAGAAAGTTCAAATTGTCCTGGTTAAAAGACACAGAAGAGTTGCAGTGGTCGCTGTTTGCATTTTCCTAGGAAGTAAAGTGAAGGACACATTCAACAGAGGAACAAAAGGCAAATTAAATTTTATGAAGGGATGTGAAAACAGATGTTCTCAGAATAGTCTGATTCAGGTATCTTTCTCTATTCTTTACCTGGTAAGATGTTAAGTGTTATCAGTGTTTGTTCAGAGACTATTCTAGATGAACGTAAATGCTTTGAAAAGTTTCTGAGAAATTTTATTTTCAAATTTTCACTTGCATGATGAAAAGAGTGAAATTGAAGCTTTCTATCTGGTAATTTTTTTCCAGAAACCATTCATGTTGTATTGTACTAATGTACCACCAAACTTGTATCACATGGTTTGTCCCTGGAATAGCTGGTTTTCCCCTCACCTTCTCAGGTTAAGGTCCCTCCCCCTCCTTACCTGTCCCATCGATTGTCTCCTATTGGCCCCTGGCCACCTTCCCCCACCTCCTCTTCCCCTGGGTTTAAAAGTATCCCATACCAGGTATTAGATCTCTTTTCCTTCCTGGCTCCCTTCCCCTCTTTGCTTTCCTGCTTCCTCCTTGCCCCTCCTTCCTCTACACCTTGTGGCTTTCTTCCCCCCCACTCCCCCTGCTCCCCTAGGACTCATTTACCTTTAAACTCTTGGGACCTTCACTGCCAGGAAGGAATTGAGCTGTCCCTCAAATCCAGCTTCCTCCTGTGTCCTGTTGGTTTGCCAGGGGTTCTGGGCTAGCAAAGCTTAACCCCATACAGGCAAACACAGCACATTCATAGCTAGAAAAGGTTAAGGAAAGAATGAAACCAATTGTCTTTGTTGTTGTAAATAAGGGCCAGAAGCCAGACTCCTGTTTGATGTCTTTATTTAGAGTCAGCTCTGGGTGGGGAGCCTGAGGGCTTGCACACACTGCCACTGCTCCCAGGAGTGCAGGAGGTGTTCAGCTTTGCCAGGTGACAGAGGGATCACACACAGCCCCACTGCTCCCAGGAGTGCAGGAGGTGTTCAGCTTTTCCAGGTGACACAGCAGGGACTTCCATCCTCAGGAGTTTCCAGGAAGACACATGTGGCCTTCTTGTCCAGGGGTCCCATTCCAGTCTCATCATTTCATTTATGGTGACATTATACGGACTGTAAATGTGAAATAGCAGAGTAGTCCTGCATCCTGACTGCCAAGATATGTCCTTTTTTGGTCCTCTGTTATGTGCTGGCTCATTTTTTTCATTGTTTTTTGGGATTTTTTTCTACCCATAGTACCTAGTGTCCCCTTATTTGCATATGGTAATATATGCAGTCCCGGGCACCACTTTGGGAAAGCTGTGGAGGAAATTCTTGGCATTCCTGACATGAAGACAGTACACTTACAAGATAAGATGGAACAACTTGGGGAATTTAACAATTAAGAAGAACTTTTTAACAACCAAGTAACAAGTAAAAAAAATAACAATGGTCAACACTGGCCAACTTTACTAAACAAAAAAACCAAAAAACTTCGTGTGTGTTTATTCGCCACGTTTGTATCATGTTTTAACTATATTTATTGTGCTTAAAACTTTATATACTCAACATGTCTTTATTTTAAATCAATCATGGACAATTCCAGCACTGTTAAGATCTATATATGTGAGAGAGATAGTTTTTTTTTAAATGTTGATAACACACAGTTGTCTATAAATTTAGTTTATGGATTTTTTACTTCATGGCTTTATAAAGTATGTTTTATTTCTCTTTTCCTGCCTATAATAGACAAATAAAAGTACCTCACTGTAAATCTCCAGTAAGGATTATTTTATAAAATTTATGAGAGATTTAAAGTAATTTAAAGCTCTTCCTGAAGATGTTTTCCAATTTATTTAAGATTTGTAAAAGTACTTAGAGACAAGGATATGCAAGGCAATATAGACATTAGGATTCTCTTTGTAGTGGGAGACCACAAGGGCTTACTAAAGACAGCTCAATACTTTATCCTAAGTTCTATCCATGAGGTGGTTTAAAATATTAATCATTGTTTTACTGATAAAAATTAAGAAAGAGAGATGACCTGTTCTTCCAGGCAAGTGGAAATTCTGAAAAACTGCTACGAAGAAGTAAAGCTGACATGATACAGAGACTTTGTCCTGATGCCTCCTTCACCTGATTTGCTGGGTTTGCTATGTTTTGGCATGGAGCTCATGATATGGCTGCAAACCTTCTGCAAGTAACCTAACTCTGTGCTGCACTCTTTAAATTTCCTGTTCTGGATCTCTGTAAGTCTTTGGAGTGGTCTCTATTACACAGGTTGGAGTTTACCTGCTCACAGAATAGCTCTGGTTGAGCTAGGAAAGAACTAATGTTACTACTCCTGTTAGGTTAAATAAGGTATGCTGGAATATGGTAAATTCCACAGCAACAAGGCAAATGACAATGAGGTAAGTTGTCCATTAGCTAGCAAGAGAAATGAAAAATAAACCCCTAGCTTTTTTAAATGTTTGGCTGTGTGATTGACTGAGTTGTGATTGTCAAAATAAATGTCTAAACAGGTTGTTTCCAAACTATGACTTGTAAACTGAGAGACTGAAGGATGAGTTATGAGGAGAAAGCATTTTAATATGTATAAGTAAATTTCTAAAATCTAGGCTTTTTTTAGACAGAAGGAAGGTGAATAAATATAAATAATTAATGACATTGATTCATACACACCACCACCCTCTTTTTGTAATCAAGTCTTCATTTTAAATCTTTTTTTATAGAATTATGGAAGAAATGTATTTGGTGCATAAATGGTTATAAAGTTTACAACTATTAAAGTTCTGTCTTAACACTCTGAGCAAACCAATCAAGATACAGTCTAAAGTATTACTGTCTCTAAAGAGCTAAATAAAACTTGTAGAACTACATAAATGGAATTAGAGAAAACCTTTCTCCTCCTTATTTCAGGATCTACCTACCTCAGGAGTTCAGAAATTTTACTATACCATGTCAGTATTCTTCCAGTAGAAAGTTTTAGCATTCTGATATATTGAAAGCAATACTTCAGACTCCAATTTGTTCTCAGGTAAGAAGATTAATTTATATGCTGATTAATTTTCTGAGTTTGTTGTTTTCCTCTGCCTTTGTCATATGTATGACTTGTTAGTAATCAATTTTTCTTTAACCTCTGTACACCAATTCTGATGGTACATGAAGTCATTTGTTTGCTTTATACCCTTCATTTGTAACTCTGATATTTATACTCTACCGTAGAAGTTGAACCTTAAAAGTATCTGAATGCTTTTAATTTTTTTCTGTGTTGAGTGCTGAGTACTTAGAACAAGGCAATTAGGAAATAAATATCCCTGTTTAAACTGTTCCACTAAACTAAGTATCATTAAACAGGGCTTATTTCTTAACCAAATGTCTACGTAATCATGGAGATACCAGTCTATTTACTTTGCTTGGAGCAGAAATTAATTTAGTAGCCCAGTAGTATGAATGTTTCTGTATAGTTTTTTTCATTTTGCAAGAAACATACTGTTTCTTATATGGCTGGAACGTGGAAATATCAAACCATAGAGAGCATTATGGCTCCCCTCTCTCATTCATTTCCTGCAGTGAATCCAAATTAGAACAGCTAACACAGGCGTTAGATTTGTTTCCATTCCTAGTCTAGGTAGTGGAATGAAGGAAAGACCTATGTGGACAGACATTATCCATCAAATGAAAAGAATCCCAAACTTCTCTATCCTGCTGAGGCATGGGCTTATTTGGGAAGTTGGACCATGCTGCTAGACGTGGAATTCTGTGAAAAAAGGTAGGAACCCTCTTTCTGAGGGATAGAGAAAAAGGAGAACCAATGGGAATACATTGCATTCCAGAAATTGATGTCTGGCTTGGTTTTCTCAATTCTAAGTGCCAGGAAATTCTTGAAGTACTTTTCTAAAGCTAAGTGAACATACTCATCATGGCTTACTCGTGGCCTGTTCAGTCTCTGTGGGAAATATTTCATGAGGAAGTATGCAACTATTTTGACTAGTTGTGCCTTTATTTTTAGAGTGCCCTGCAAATGACACTTGAATCTACCAGGATGACACTGCGGCAGTAGAGGCATTTAAGAGATTATTAATATTTTCAATTTTTTTTTATTAATGGATCAAGCAGTACTAAAAACATCACCATTATGCAAACAGAATACAGCTAATACCTTAACATGCACAGTCACATTAAGACTAACAGAACTGTGGCAGGGAAATATTTGAAGCATAATTTGTAACACAAAGAGAGAAATATAAGGTAACCAATTGTTTTCAAATTTGAAGAGATATTTTGTACTTTTATCTTTCCTTCTTGGTGACAGGTGTTGATGTGGAGTTTTTTTTCAAAATAGCCAAGAATGTTGACAAAGATGAGATACTTAACACAGGAGAATGTACATATGGCACTGTGTAATTTTTATCTAAGATTATTTCAAATACATAAAGAAAAACGGGATTTAATCAAATTAATGTGTGTGTTTGCAAAGTTATATAGAAATAAATGTAAATGGTAAAGTAAAGGATAATAAATGCATGTGAGTATGTTTAAAGATTATAAATGTCCATAAGTTGTGTCTGATCCACTGGATCTAGAAACTATACAAAACCTAAAAGTATTCTAACTGCTTTATAATTATAAATATTAGGTTTGAATTCTTAGAATGTAGCAGCTTGGGCTTCAGTACAATACAATACAATCTTTGCTCAAATGCAATCAGATCCAATAACTAGGAAAATCATTCATGAAGAAGTGGTTAGACCTTTCTCACAGCCAGTGGTAGACTTAGAATGATATCTTTGGTTAAACAAGATATGAATATTTAACTAAGAGAAGCACTGTGAGTTCCTTAGATATTTTTGAATGAATATTTCTTTTAACAATTATATTAGACGCCTGAGTGATAGAAAATGCCTCAGTTGTGTTCCTGTTTGAATTTGCAGCTTATTTTATTCTAAATTTGTCTACAATGGGCTCCATGCCACTGGTTCACCACAGTGGGAAGGTGGGGCAGAAGAAAATCACAATGCTAGCACATCACTCTTTATGCATAAATTTCTGTGACACTGAAACCATTTCTTTACCTTTTGGGCTCTAAATGGATCGAACTTTTAATTTTATGCAGCTCATAATTTTCTAGATTTAAGACTCTTTTTGTAGCTTCCTTCTGAACCCTTTCTAGCTTGTCAGAAACCTTTCTGAGTCATGGAGAAATGAATCAGTAGAAGCCTCACTAATGCCAGATGTTGCCATTGAATCATTTCCTACTCCTACTTGATGTTTCCTAGATTTTGCATCTAAGGTCCAAGTTAACCCATTTAGAAGACTGCAGTAAGAACACTTGTGTTTCAGTTGAATTCCTTGCATTATTCTTGAACTTGTTATTATTTTTCCCTCTTGTCATATTTCAAATAGGAATAATCAATTCAAATTAAATATTATGCTAAGTAACATGGGAGAGCACTTAAGCACATGTTTATTTTCCTGTTTACACAGAAGAAATTTCTATGTACCTTAAGCTGCATGCTTATATATTGTTCTGAATACATAAGAGCTGCCAGGCTGGATTTTGCAGTCAACTGATTACTATTTTTATCATAACCTTTGCATTGTGATATGGCACGTGATTATGAATGTAAGAAAATTAAATATAAATTATAGTGATTTTATTTACCCCACATCTGAAATAGTCATGTGATTTTTATAATCCATTTTTTGAATTGTCTGCATTTAAAGCCTTATCCTGATTTAACTTTCTTAAATGTTGAAAGCACTAGTTGTCTGGTAAAATTTTAATGAAGAAGCAACAAACAGCATTTTTCTCTGCAGCAGACACTATGTGACATTTCTTCATTTAAAATTCTCCTCATGTGCTATCAGATAAATTCACACATCGTAATATTCAGCATGACCTTGGTGAAAGTTCTCTGTATTATTTCTCAAATTTGTTGTCTTTTTGTGGTGTTTGCGTAAGCATCTGAGCAGTAGCACATGCTCATAAACAAGTCTTTCCTTATTTTGAAAATTCATATTGAAGTGCTTTTGTTTGTAGAGATCTCTTTTTTTATGACCATTTGAATACTTAAAGTGTTGGAAGACTGTGGGTTTAGCCCAGTGGTCTTTTTTTTTTTTTTTTTAACTGAATAAAGGAGTAGAATGAAGTTTTAAACAATAATGTGACATTTTGGGAGACATTTTGTGAGTTTGTGTGCATTTTGTGCGAATAAGGAGGCCAGGATTTGTTTACAGATAAAAGGTTTAAAAGAAATCCCCAAATTAAATCCTGAAATGTAAGAGAGAGATACTTAAGTATCTCACGTCAAAAATAATTTTTATCAATATATGGGTGTCATTTGCAAAATGGCAAAGGTTGATGACTGTATCACTTCAGAGAATCAACAAAATTCCACATACAAATACAAACTTGGGATATAAATTGTTCTTTTGCTTCCATTGAATCCCCTTTTTTCCTTTTTCCTTGTTTTGTTGCTTCATTTTTTTTCCTTTTCTCAGTTACATATATAACTCACGAAGCCACTAGACCTAGTAAAAATTTTTTAGTATTTAATAACCTCTAAACAATATTTTTGTTGCATGTCCTGTCTAAATTTCTCAAGTAAGATTTGTTTTCTTCACTATTTAAGAAGAGAGTATGTGATGAAGGACCAGAGCTCTTTTTTGTTTTGTTCATTGGAATTCTTCCCATTGAAAAAAGTTTTTTGGTAACACTGAGAAAATTTATAGGGGTTTTTTTCTGAAAATATATATTTGATATGCTAGAGAGATATTTTTTTGCTGCAAGCTCGCTGTTCATAGACCAGTTTTTTCTTTTTCATTTTCATTTCCTTCCAAAGGAGAGTACCAAATAATGTCCTGGAATTAATTTTGAAGGAAGAAAACCAATAATATATATACTTTATAATATAATTTAGCATGGTTAATTCAGGAACCCCATGAGTTGTAGCATCAGCTTGTTTTTTCTCAAGTTTTGCTAGTTTCTACTCAAAAATATGTAGCAATGTACAGATTTAGGCAGAGAAAAATCTATTCTACATTTTTTCTGAGCCTGCTGATGGGTACAAGCTCATGACTTTTCCATTGAGTAAAGGTTCTTGATGACTTAGTCTTGACAAAACCAATAGTTTTCTGTTTTCATGATACAGTTCCCTCTCTGTAAATGTGACAACAATGCTGCTTTTTTGCTGGCTTTGAATTGAACTACAGTGTAGTTAATCAGTGACACATAGAATTGAACTTGGATCTGTTCTAGGGTCCTCTAATATCTATTGTACAAATAGGATTATTATAATAACATTATTAATAATTATGGAACATTAATAATCCTTCTTTTAAAACACAATTTCAGTCTAAATAAAACAAAGATTTTGGTGAAGAGTGCCCCAAAAGCAGTGTAAACAATATGTTAAAACATAAGGATTTATGTTTATGTAGAAGCAGACTTCTATCAGCATTTTAAAAAATCATAGTTCTCTTTGTTTTTTAATATGTAACCATGAACACTTGGGATAACCTTGCTGGAATTAGGCAGACACTCATTTCACCTAGCAGAACATGCAAATCTGCAGTAAAAGTGTTCCAAGAGGGAAAATGTAAGGAAACTTTAAGAGGCGTTTGTTATTTATCTGAGATTCCACATGACCACGTGTGAAATGGGGATGGAAAGAGCAGTTCACTCCTGAACAACTGATTTCCAGGCTGAAGAAGAAACCTCCACTCCACGCTGTGCTGCTTGTGCTGGTGTAGAGAGGCTGGACTGGCAATGTACAAGGCAAAATTCTGAATGAGGAAGGTGCAGATGGTTTAGCAAATCCTGCTTTTGTGTGAATTTCTCATATCACAGAAAAGACATGATCCTGGTGACTAACAAATCATTTGTGGTGAGCGTGCATTTCAGCTCTTCATGATCGAAGAAAAATGACTTATTTTCTCTTTCTTTCGGTGATAACAAGCAAGCATCCTGAAGTTCATGTATACCCAAGTTAAATGCAAATATGATTTTATTTTGATTATGGTAGAATTGTGTTTTCTTGGGGTTTATTATACTGTAAAGCACCTATGTTGCATTTGTTTATGACTTTCATAGAAAAGTCTTGCTATTAGGGATTTGATAGACATGGAAAGAATAGTCCATTGAGTCAATCTATTTTCTAAATATAAATTTCTGTTTTCTTAGTGAAAACAGAAGATTTTGGCTTTCTTTGATCATTCCTGCAGAACGCAGATCTTGTGTCTACTCATTAAATGGAATTTCTGAGGTAGACTGAATAACACTGAAGTGCTATTGGAAGGCAAATAAAGTTAAGAGGAATGTTCTAGAGTTGAGTGCAGTGGGTGAAGCTCTATAAATCTTAAGGAATAATCAGTGATTGTCTCTGAGAGGATTGTATAAGCAGCAATAAAGCTAGATGGCAGTCTCTTCTCTATTGTCTCAGAAATGTTTTAGCCCATTCTGGGATAAGCTACAGGTAGTATATGCCAATAATATTTCTTTTGAAATATTTTTCTGATAGAAAGAGAGACTACTTCACAGTTCTTGGAGCTTTTCATATTATACTTAGTTATACTAATGGTTAAAAATTTCAATTTTGTATTTGTCTAGATCCATGTTGCTCTTTAAAAGAGATCGAAAAACTCTCAGTACATTACTAATCCCCGTGTAGCTACTTAACACATTAGATCAAATCACCTCTTAACCTTTTCTTTGTTAAGATAAATAGATTTAAATTCTGGAACCTGTCTCTAAAGTATGTTTACCAATCTTGTAATTGCCATTGTGACCATTTTCCAAGTTTCCTCTTATTCCTCATCTGCCTTCTTTAATTTAAATACTAAGGCAAGAGATGATATTTTTTATTGTATTCCTATAATTATCATCAGATAGTAGCTTCCCCCCTATTCAGAGTTCTAGTTTAGGCATCTTTGGCTTTTATTTGTGGGTTTAATCACATCTGTGTACAACAGTAAATGATATTAATGAATGATTATCCAGAAATTTTTCTGCTGTTACATTCTGAGTGTCATGACACAGCACTTACAGGATGGCCAGGGTATCAGGCCCAGCCAGGATGGGTTTAGGAGGGTAGGTCATGTTTAACCTGGTCTCCTTTTATGGCCAGGTGATCCGACTGGTGGATGTAGGAAAGGCTGTAGATGTTGTCTACCTGGACTTCAGCAAAGCCTTTGACACTGTTTCCCACAGCATCCTCCTGGAAAAGCTGCAGCCCAGGGCTTGGACAGGAGCACTCTGTGCTGAGTTAGGAATTGGCTGGGTGGCTGAGCCCAGAGGGTGATGGTGAGCAGTGCTGCATCCAGCTGGGGACAGTCACCAGATGTGTCCCCCAGGGATCTGTGCAGGGGCCAGTCCTGTTCAATATTTTTATTGGTGACATGGATGAAGGCACTGAGTCTTTCATTAGTAAATCTGCAGATGGCACTAAGCTGGGAGTGTGTGTTGATCTGTTGGAAGTTTGGAGGGCTCTACGGAGGGACTTGGAATGGTTGGATGGATGAGCAGAGTCCAATAGGAAGAGGTTTAATAAATGCAATAAATTCTGCACTTTGGCCACAACAACCCTGCAGTGCTACAGGCTGGGGACAGAGTGACTGCACAGTGCCCAGGCAGAAAGGGACCTGGGGGTGCTGTTTGACAGCAGACTGACCATGAGCCAGCAGTGTGCCCAGGTGGCCAAGAAGGCCAAAGGTCCCTGGCCTGGATCAGGAACAGTGTGGCCAGCAGGAGCAGGGAGGTCATTCTGCCCCTGTGCTGGGCACTGGTGAGGCCACACCGTGAGTGCTGTGTCCAGTTCTGGGCCCTCAGTTTGGGAAGGATGTTGAGATGCTCAAACACATCTAGAGAAGGGCAATGAGGCTGCTGAGGGGTTTGGAACACAAGCCCTGTGGGGAACAACTGAGGGAGCTGGGGTTGTTTGGTCTGGAGAAAAGGAGACTCAGGGGTGACCTTATCACTCTCTACAACTCCTTGAAACGAAGTTGTAGCCAGGTGGGGTTGGTCTCTTTCTCTAGGCAGCAACTCACAGAACCAGAGAACACAGTCTCAAGCTGCACCAAGGGAAATAGAGGTTGGATATCAGGAAAAAGTTTTTCATGGAATGAATAATTAAGTAGTGGAATTGTCTGCCCAGGGAGGTGGTGGAGTCACCATCCCTAGGTGTGTTTAAAAAAAGACTGGATGTGGCACTTGGTGCCATGGTCTAGTTGAGGTGTTAGGGCATGGGTTGGACTCCATGATCTTGGAGGTCTCTTCCAGCCTAGTCATTCTGTGATTCTGTGATTCTGGAGTTGATTTAAATTGTCCAGCTGTTTCTAAACTTTTCTTTCCCCTTGAATCTGATTAAACCCAAAGACTGCTCTTCACTGGTTCTCTTTGTTAACTGTTTCTAGAAATTTTGATTCACCTTTGAGTTGCATTATGCTTGATTTTGTTCTTTTTCTACCCCCAAGTCACCAATAAAATTACTGAAGAGCACATACACTGGAATGGAATTTTATAAATGTGTGCCCATTTAGTAACAATTATGATTTAAGATTTGGGACCACTCCACTTGGACACAATGTTTAAAATAAATGTTGTCATCTTTTATTGTAGTAAATAATAATGATGAAATTATTGGAGAACAGGGTCTAACAAATATTAATCAGGAGCCATTACCATAAACTCTTACTAACAGGAACTAATTATCCTATTTAATTGTTCTGCTTTTTATCCATGATCAGTGTCATGCTTGCAGCCTGATAGACATTATCCAATTCTTCTTGTTTACCCTCTAAATCTTCACAATTATCTTATCCTTGACTTCTACCTCTTAATACTTTGTTGTCTCATCTAGTGTGTGATGTAACACATGTAAAAGCAAGATGGCTTTCTTAATATCAGTATTCTCTGGAAATATTAGTACAAGAAAAGAAAGAGTAATAGTTTCAAATGGTGCATGTTTTTTTAACAACATGCACATTTTTGCTACCTTTCTAAAATTTCTGAAAATAATGTTAAGTTAAAGAATTACTGAGCTTTCAGCAGTTCCTGTTACTTCTTGTAATTAGTGTTTGTTTGAGCGCAATGTTGGTTTAATCCATCCCTTTCTTTCTGCCATGCCTTTCATCCCTCCACTCCAGTTCATTAACTTGCACTTCAAAAGTTTTGCACTTTCTCTCAAAGTTTTTGAACTGCTTATCTTTAACAGTTACTCCAAGAGACAGACCAATACAAATGAATTCAGAGTAGTTATTTCCAGCTTTCTGTATATTCCTAAACCAGATATATTTCCATGTATATGTCAACATTTCTCTCCCCACCCCCTTTTTTGTGGTTATTGTTTTTTATCATTTGCTGCATAATCTTGGGATGAAGCATACAATGGAAGCATATACCATATAACCTTATCTTCACACAATTCTTGCCATAGGACTACTTCAGCAGTTGATTGATTTGATGATTTTTTGACAGTACAGAAATTTAGGAACTGTATCAATCAAAAAAAGTAACAAAAGTAATAGTTGCTTTTAAAAGGTGTTTTGTAGTAGCACATTACTGTGTACTGTTTGCTTTCAGTGGGTTATTCCAAATCCTGCTGAAACAAAAGATGAGAGGGGAAGGAATACGGTAGTGCCACTTCCTCTAACTATCATAATATTATCTTTTGGCACATTTGTTTTAGCCCTATTGTTTTAATTTCTGGCTCTATTTCTGGATCTCACAGGTCTCCTTTTTACAAACTTACACATCTTGTCTCCATTTTATTATAAGCTATAGAAGTCCACAGGATTTTGCAGTAGCATCTAATAGAGATTATACAAAATTTTCTTCCATCAGTTGTCATAAAAAGTGAAATCTCACACAAGTTTTAATAGTGCCAAAGACTGCAGTCCTCTCTGTATGTCCTTTGACACAAGATGATTACTTGCCACTTGTTTGCTGCTGTTCTATTTCATAGCTCTAGCCTTCAAGAAGACATAAAGCTGTGCTCAAATTTAACTTCTTGTCAAGTCTGCTCATAGGTCAAAAACTGTAAGGGAGTGGCCATTTGCACTTTTGTTCTTCTCTGCTCTCACTCCTCTCTCACTTCAGGTACCAGCTGATTTCTGCATTGATACTTGAGGGAAATATCTTATCACTTATACATTACATTCCTGGAAAAGATCCAAGCGCCTTGTTCATTAAAACAAACAAAAGCAATACATAATCTGAAGAATATTCTGCAACTGCTGACGGATCAGTATATGCAATTTTGTTTAGTGCCAAATAAGCTAAATACAATGCTTCTTGAATTGAGGATTTACCCACTTTGGATATCCTAATACACACGTAGCACAAATTGAACAGACTATTTTGTAGTAATATAGTGCTTCCTTTCAAGTGCTTTAGATAAATGGAAACAATTATTTTGCTCTTTATTGCAAAAGTTAATTAAATGCTTATTAACATTCTACTTCTGTTTTGTCTATCAGGCTGTTTTATCTGTCAGGCTGTTGATCATAGAATATCTAAGGTTCCTTTGATTTTCAACCTGTTGACAAGTGAGAAACATGACTTTTGATTTTGCTTTCTCATTTGCTCTTAAAAAGAGTGTGGGGATTAATTATATTAGAAGCAGAAAAGCCTTTCATTTGAGGCTTCAATTTAATAAAGAAACAATTATTTTATAACACATGTACATGAATGCAAATGGTGTATCCCATATTTCCTCCTCAGCTTTGTGTAACACAGAATACTTGCAAATGTATTTTTGGTTTGTATGTTGGCACCTTCCATCTATGTTGCTTTCAAGTCTTCCTGAATAGTCCAGCCAGTGGCCCCTTAATATGTATTTCTTCTTCCAGTTTTATTTACAGGTCATAGATGAATGGTAAATTGTCTGTTGTTATCTTCATTCAAGAATTTGTAGGTTTTTGTCTCATTACACTTCTGGAGACTTGCCAAGTTGCACCTAGTTTGTGTGTGAATGCCATTGACCAGAGATATCACCTTATTTCATAATATATAGAAGACAGAGAGATGGGTGAGTAATATGTTGAAAAAGGCATAAAGACATCATTGTGACTTTACATATCTCTGAAATTCTGTGATAGATTGTATTAGCACTGCTCTGGCATCAACAGAAATAATTTTTTTTAGTCTGAATACTGTGTAACAGATTCTTCGTAAGTACAGCAGAGACTTTTTTAAAGAGTTTTTTTGGTGGGAGATGTCTGTTGGTCTGGGAACCAAGGGGTGTTGGTCTGGGAAGCTAAAATTACTTAGAAACCTCAGATTTAATTGCAGATACCTGAAGTACCAAATATTGACTAATACTCAGGGAAAATTCTGTAATACAAGTAAGATTTCTGGTTGTAGTTTTACAAGTCATTAATTGTGACTGCCAAACAAGATCTGTGTAACTTGTAATACAGGCTGAAACACACTTCAGATGTCTGTCAGTACAGAAAATGTATGTCTCATAGCTCATAATCATTAATAATCTCATGTAATGTATTCTTGTCAAATTAATGAATGAAAGATTTATTTCGTTCACTGCTCTCTCAAAGTTGTATTCTGAGGCTTAAAATATATGAGCTTGTTTCAAAATTCTGTGAATGTGGAGCCCTACAAGTCTTCAAGTCTTTATATTCCCTAAATTCTGTTTTGTGATGGTTTTTCTTAGTTTGTTTTGATTTCTGAAAACTATTTGCATTAAAAAAAAAATCTATGAATGCTAGATAATGGAAAGAACAATAGATACTGAAAGAAAAATGACCCTCCAAATATTTTAACTTGCAAAGTAAATATGGTGTGTTTTTCTTATTTTGCTTCTCTCATCTGTTGGAACCTAAGCTTTGGATTCTGGTTGAAGAGCAAAATTGCTGTTCCATCACTTCACACAGAATACTGACATAGGTGTGAAGTGAAAGAATGCTTTAAAGTTATGTCTATATGAAAATTGTGAATATGTATCTGAATTTATAAAAATGATGCTTTTTTATGAAATTATTTGGGTTGTGTATATATGTGTATATACACACACTTGCATTATTACTTGACCATGGCAAAAAGAAGGAATATTAAGTTTGTGCTGCTGTGGCTAGGGAAATGCAAACTTAAAACTACAAGTGCTAGGGGACTTATAATGAAACCTGAGCTAATTTCTAAGAGAGATATATAATGTATTCCAGAGTAACTAAATGAAAGTGAAATATTTTTCTGAATAAAGTGTGTGTTGACATAGCATGATTTAAGTGAGATTTAATAACTTAGAATGTGTGCTTGTGATTCTCTAGAACTAGTATGTAGCTTTTTCCTGAACAGCTGGAGAGCTTAGAGATGGAGAGAGAACCTTCAGCATATTAAATGACCTAAACACAAAATCTCTTTTAACAGTTCCTGGAGCTCTTTTTGCATTTCCAAAAAATACATGTCCAACAAGCAATGGATGTAGATTATATCATCCATCAGAAAGCTGATTGAGACTGAATGTTCTTATGACAGTTTTTTATTTCCTGTTATGTGTCTCCTTTTTTAGAGGATAGAAGATACCTAGAGTTTTGTACCTTGTTGAAATAAATATTATAAACACATCTACGCCAACCTTACATTTTCTCTATTTTTTCCTGAAAATTTCACCTTTTTTATCTCCTGATAATGAAAAAAATCCAATTACTCAAGAATTTATAGAATGAGTTGGTGTGTTTCATTTGGGGAGCTGTCATAAATTTCATGGCCAGAAAGTCTGTGTGATATAATCAAATATATTTTGATGGTAAAAACTGGCTTAGATGCTTTAATTGTATAGAATGGAAGTCCTGCTTCAGGTATTTAAATAGAGAGAATTGTTTGGTAACACTAAAAAAAGGGTTTCACAACTTTTTATTTCCATCAAAACTGTATCTGATGTATTTTTTGTTTGCCTTTGCTGTATTTATACCGTGTTTCTTTCCCTTTTCTTCCTAGTGTTCATTATGATCATGTGTAATTGTTCAGCAATTTATTAAGCAATTAGTACTACAAAATAAACCTCAGAAAATAAGTACAAATGCTCTTTATGCTTAAAAGATTAGTGATGAGTTCACTGTGGCAGTTGTCTAGTTGCAGAAATACAGAAAACACCAGCTCTATTATTTTTCTTCCATTTAGATAAAACTTCTCTTTGGAAGAAGAGGATGTCCTGCTTGACCACTTCTTGAACAAAACAACAGCAAAAAAGGGCTGGGGGACAAGCATATACCATACAAAAATAGTTATAAGCACAGAATTTATCAAGAAAAGTGTTCTGGGATGGAATTCCTGAGAATCTTTGAGCAGGTTGGATGTAAAGTTGTAAAGACCAATATGGGACAAAAAGGGGAAACTAAGTGTAATTCAGATGGTTGTATTATAACAGAGAGATCCAAATAGTTGTAGGTGAGAGCAGATGAAACAGAGTAGGTTGGGCAATGAAATGCTACCTAGGGCTGTGTCTAGAAGCAGAATTGGTAGAACTGACCTCTGGAGTAGCCAGGTAACTATCAATAAGACTGAGAAATCATCTTGTGATTTGTTGTAATTCTGAACCTAAAAAAAATAAATTCAAGATGAGATTGATTTCTATGAGATCACCAGTTAACTGTGAAGTTAGTGCAAATCTTGAACTAAAATACCTTATTGTTAAAGCAAAGTTTCTGATGGGTTTCTTTAAGAAAAAAGAGATCAAGAAAAAGGGAAAATAAGTTGCTTGCCTATAGGTAAAGAATACATGGTTTATTTTTGTTAGACTGCAATGACCTCTTGCCCCCCAGAAAGAATTAATGTATCATAGAGGTTAGTAATAGCTCAACAAGCTGGAGAATGTTCCTAATCCTGAAGTGCTTCTGGATAATGAACCCGATGTTGTGTTAATAAGACATGTCTAGCTCAGATTTTGAGTCAAGAACACAAACAGAAACACCCTGCATTCCCAGGGCACAGTGACTAATAGCTCCAGGGAGATCTCAGTATTGCCTTTATAGATCAGGTCTTAATGTACACTGACATTCCAACTTGCAGCACTGAAAATTAATATCAATATGGTGGGCTAAATAAAGTCTTGCTCTGGAGCAGCAAACACTTTTGGGATAAAAGACAAAGATTTAAAAACCTTTCTGTTCATGTTGAGTCAAAGACTGATGCTAATAGTAAGAGTTTAAAAGCCTTCACAAGACTGCAGATTACATATAGCTGTATGGATATGCTCAGTGAAATGGATCATCATGCTGGGGTAGCTGAATTACAACAATGGACCCATAAAACTAGATGGTGGACAGCAAGTGTTATTATAATTTTTGCTCATATATGAGACTTTTTCTATAGTGTGCTCTTGTGCTCTTGTGTCTCTCTTAAACATCAATGATATTCTGCAACTCCGAGTTTCTAAATAGTAGATGATTGCAGCATCTCCAAGTAGGTAAAATGTCATTACTGACTTCCATCTCTTCATTTGAACACTATTCTAAAACTTTATTTTATTGCAGTGGTATAGAGACTTCCTTTTTTTTCTCTTCTACCTGTTTCACCCTCACCATTTCTCTTGATATCTTCATACATGTGTAAATTACAGTATCAGACCAGAATTTTATATTTCCCATGAAGGTGTAGAGGAGCTCTATAGTGAGGCTTTCTGTTTTCATTCATGGGGAATGGCTTCTTTATTAATATCCAAATCAAATTCTCTTTAAAATCAGCTTCTCTCCCTCTGTCTGGAATATTACAATCTCTAGCCACTTGTTTGCTCTTGCTTTCAGTTTTCCTCATCTGTTGAAGACATGTATATCTACTCCAGATGTTGGCTTGGATTTTCGTATGTTAAATGAATATTCACATGTTCCAGTATTTTTCAGTTCAGGACTTTAATTTATTTTAATGTCCCTTGTTTCTTTCATTCTTCTATTTTTCTGAAGTTAGTGGAATTCTCCCTCCTAATTTCATTTTCAAGGCAAGTGTAGTATTATTCTGAATCATCGTCACTCTGCAGCTATGCTTCTTGTTGTTTGTTATTTTCCTTAAATTTCTCTGAAGTTATTCACAGAAAAGCTCAGCTACAAGTGGATCAGTGATCTGTTTATTATTGATATATTTTCTTTTAGTTCTTGATGTTCTTAAACGTATTCTTCATAAGTGCACACATGGTAACATTCCAAGCCCCCATAAGTCTTAGATGGCTATTGTTCCATTGTATATCCAATATAAGGTTATGTAAATCATAGGTAAAGAGTTTTCCCTTTACTAGGAAACAGATTTATGACTTCAGTAAACATAAGAGAATTAAAAATTCTGGGACATGTTTGCTGTTTTTTTATACAAGTAGTTTAGTTTTAGGCAGTTGTCTTGGATGTTTTATTTGAATTACTGCCTGTGGTGGTGCCTCCCCTCCTCCCCTCCAGGAGCTGAACAGAGCTGGCAGATCTTTACAGAAGTCTTCCATGGAGTGCAAAAGCTAGCAAATCCCAGGAGCAAGAAACTGGAGAAACAAGGCAAGAGGGTGTGGTTGAGTAGGGAAGTGCTGGTCAAACTAAGGGGCAAGAAGCAAATGGACAAGCTGTGGAAATTCAGACAGGTGATCTGGGAAGAGTATAGAGAAGTATGATTGTCTAGCGAGGGGTGAGGAAGGCCGTGTTTGTTTCTTACAAAGTGTTTTATTAAAGGGATAACTCTGATAAATATATATTATATATATATAATATAATATGGCAAAAAATGAAAAATACACCTTGCTCATTTCCTTAAATAAATCTTACTTATTTCCTTCCTCATAACTTTTTGTTTCAAGGACATGACTTGAATTTTTTGTCTTTGGAGCCAGGCTATTTGTAAGTACCTTGGACTCAATAATAAACTAAAAGCAGTTTCTTATTTAGTTTATTATTTATGTCTTTGTTTACATATTTGTTGTTTGTAAAGCCGTGTTGGGTCCTCATGTCACACAATATGTTATCCATTGGAATCTCTTCCAACCATCTTAGCATTCTCTGGCCTGTCTTATGCATAGGAGAAAACATAAACTAACGTATGCAGAGCCTAGATGCTCTTTTTTTTTATTCTTGAAGGAGTTCATAATAGCAAATTCATGTACTCATCAAAGCTGTCAAGGGTGTATAAAGTGATATTTGTGTTGCTCTTTGTCACTGCAGCCTGTGCAGTGGAATTACTTGTTTGGGTAACATCAGGACTTACATTACAATGTGTTCCTATGGACATTATCTTCCCTTTTCCCAACAAAGATCAGCTGATCAGAGTGTATGTTCTTAAGTTTTTAAGTTCTATGGGATGCTGTGTGGGGACGAACAGCAGATTCCATCAATGTAAGGTGATTTTTTTTTTTAATTGACACTTCTGGGTTTTTGGGGGGTTTTTTGTTGGGTTGTTTTTTTTTTAGTAGTTATTCACGGGAATGAAACCATGAAACCATTACTATGGAGAAGCTCCTGGAACTGTTTGTGGGGAAAAACCAGGTGTTCAGTTTGAGAAGAGAATGACTGAGTAGTGAATGTGATTGAATCAGGAATTTTGTGGGTATCTATGTGAAAAACGGGATTATCCAAAAAAAGAAAAAAAAGCAAAAAAGATTTGGAGAATGGGAAACAAAATATTTTTTAAAAAGAGTGTGTTTATTTAGCCAGAATTATAGTAGTAGTGACTGGACTGTAATGTCAAAATAATGTTTCTTTCCTCTCATGGATGCTTTGAAATTTTTTCTGCTTTTTTAATATTAGAACTCAACTTTAATGGGAGTTCAAAGTCTTTAATTTTCCTGGGTGGAATGTGGTTGACAAAGTCAAAAAGTCTGCTATGACTTGAAGCTACAAAATAATTTATACTAATAAAATTAGGAATTTCTCAGTAGGAGTATCTTGGAAATATTATAAACCTCAACTTTTTTTCAAAACATTTGCCTAAGCTTTGATGCTCACTTTTTCTTCCTTTCTTTTCCTGTAATTGTCAAGGAAGGTTTGTTATTTTCTTCTTTATAGCTTGTGAGAAAATGCTTTGCATTTCCATTATCATCATCATGGGAAAATGGTACCATTTTTGACAAATAGCAACAATGGAAAAGAAAGGAAGAATAAGGATTTTCCTTTGGTGACATAAGAAGGCAGGTGACAAAGCAGATCTCTCTTCATGAAAGAGATCAAATGAGGTACAGAGATATGAGCCTTCTACCAAGTGTGTTTGCTTCCTACTCAAAGTGTGAGCCCTGACAAGTCTGGTGAATACGTTAAAGATGTGGACATTCAGATTTATATAAATTGTTGTTTTTGTTGGCCTTACCCATACAAAGAGAATTCAAAATTATGCAGTGTGCAGCCTACTCAAACTAGAGATCTGGTTCTTTGTCAACATGTAGCTGTTCCCCAGGGGTTTGTGTAATCCTGGACTCAAGCATCTCCAGTAAGAAAGGGTCTCATCTGCTTTAAGACCTCATGCTTTGTAATAACAGAGCCAATACCAGCATAGCAATCTGTTTAAACAAAGCCGATTCCTCTTTTTCCAAACCATTTAGTCGCATATAAATAAGCAGCTTATTCGATATTTTTGGATTTGTTTTTCTTGGCAATGGTCTATATTTTGTGCCAGGTAATTGATCCATTTTAAATTGCATTGTCTTTTTTCTTATAATAGCTCTTTCTGCCAGAATACTTCTCCCACTCTCTCAGCCTCAAAAAGAGTGATTTTGTGCTCCTTAATACGGGCAAGTTTGTGTTATGATACTTTATCCAGCTTCCACTCATTTTTAGAACACTGACATAATTTTTGTCTGCTTTAATAATAACGTAGTCTGGACCTTTAAAACGTGCTTGAATCTCTCTATTTATATCAGTCTAAAACAGAATTTCAAGTAATTGTAAAGATGATGTGCTTCATATTCTCTCCACCACACTCTCAGCAGCCTCGCTTGGAGCATCTTGGTATGCTGGACAGGCTCCAGAGTTTTGCAATGTGAAAGCCTTGGGGATGAACACTGTTGGGCAGTCCCAAAGAAATGTTATCATAACTGCTCAACTTGAATTCTGAATTTCTTGGAAGTTCCTACATATTGTTGCCCAGACAAGCAGAAAAGCATCTCAAAACTTACCTGTGGATGTTAACATAGCTGATATTGAACGTAAGTAAATTTAAAATATATGCCATGTGAAAAATTTAAGAAGTACAGTAACTGGTATAAGAACCTTACGCTTTAATGGAAAATAATGCTTGGTATGTTCTTGATGCCACTTGTCCTATTTACAACATTCAATGTCTGCACTCAGATGTTCTACCTAAAGCATCTTGCTATTCCCAGAGAGCCTGTCTGCTTAAACTATTAACACCTTGAAGCATTTACAGTTCAGCAAGCATCCCAGAAAGACAAATGCCAACAAGGGACTGCAAAAATGCAGCTTTCCTTTCCCCCAAAACCATAACCTTGTTCGTACACTGAGGGTAAGGACCTCTCCAGCGCCTTCTCTGGGTGTGTCACAGTGCCATCTAGTGAGTCTTTCCCGGACAGGAAACAAAATTTCAGCAAGAATCCGTTCCATTACTGTGCAATCCATTCATTATTCCTCTAGTCGCTATTCCCCTATTTGGAAACTTTGCTACTGTGTGTTTCTTGTATTCTCCAGGTACTATCTATCTTAAAAACACTTGCCCATGAGCATTATATGTGCTTGTGGGTTTTAATATGAGGCACGGATTTGTACTGTTTTAAAGCTGGTTTTGGCTCTTTGTCTTTGAAGAAGAGTGTGTTGATTTTGTGTTTCCGTGGTGAGATTTGCTCTTGTATTTATTTTCGAAGTCCAGGGAGATGTAGTTTTGTCGATAGGTGCTCTGTATCCAAAAGCTAAGCAAATGCACGTTTTAAACAAGCATCTCTTTCTGAAGTATGTTTCTTCCATCATTCAAAGTGAGAAAAAAACAAAATTACTTGAGTGAGATGAGTGATGGGTGAAAATGTCATGAATTCATACAGTGAATAATAAGAAAAATTTTGAGAAAAAGTTAAGATCAATGTGTTGAAACATACAATCTCCAGCAGGTTTATTATACAGCAGAATGGCTGTCACAAATAACTGTTCCACACACATGTTGTGTTCCCTTAAAAAATGTAGCTATTATTAGACAAGAAGAAGCATTTACAAGCTATAGTGCTTCA
>VZTB01011435.1:147123-176509 GCA_013397245.1 Thryothorus ludovicianus | reverse complement strand
GAGCTAAGGGGACTTGTATCAAAATGCCTGGGATAAATGATTGCTCTTCTACTGAGCTCCGAGCTTTCCTTTCCTGCATTTTAGTACAGGAGAGCCACATCTTAAACTGCTGTTTGTTTTGCATCATCTACAGAGCCTGTGAAAGACATTATAGTACAAAGGATGTCCACCAAGTCCTGAACCTACCCCACAGCTTTCACCTCTTAATGTTTATTGATTGCTCTGTTCTACTAATTCTACCCCTTTTAGGTGTGATTGTCAGATTAGCCTTAGGGTTTGATGGAGTGTAATTATATTTTCTTAGCAGCTGCTCTGTGGCGTAGTAAGAGCTGTGTGGTTACAGGGAGTAAGCTGAGGGCTGCATTGCTTGAGTGAATCTGTCAAAGAAATGTCTCATGTATCCTGAATTCTACCTTAAGGAACAAGTGAGATTTTTCTATCATCCACTGTAGTCTTACCAGAGCATCTATTTGACTGTAAATACCCCTAATTTTACAGAGATAACATGTCTGTTCTCCAGGGATATTTGGATATAATAACAGTGCTATGAACATTTTTTTCTCACTGTGTCAACTCTGCTTCATCAGATAAACCAACCCTTAGTGACCTTATGGTCCTTGAAATAATTCCTTTAATCAAGACATTTTAGTAACAAAGATACTTAGCCCGTTGTGATGCAAACAGCAAATGTGTTAATAATTTGCTAAAAAAGAGTATAATTTCTTTCAATAGCATCATATATTCTTTTATAAAATGCAACCTCTGGTGATATGACCTTAAAACAACAGTTCCAGAGACAGAAAACTAATAGGGCAGTTTAGTCTTCAGAATTACTGTCATGGTTATATTTTTCTATTTATTTTATTTTCCTTACTTTTTGTTCCACTGCTGGCAAAAATTCAATGACAATTATGTCACAATAATCCAGCCATCAACAAAAGTCAGAGAGGACTTGTCAGCCTATAAGAGCTATGCTTCAAAAAGCATTGGCACTTTATTTGCATTCCCTGCCTACACTGGGAAGCCAAAGTTCTATTGGTGACTGGCATGAATTTCAAAGGAGGCCACAGGTTTCTCTAGCTGCATTTCAATTGCATATGTAAACATGTTGAGAGCAATAAAATTGGTTGGAATTCATTTCCCGTTGAATGAGTTGTATGGTCTGGTACTTAATCACTTCCAAATCTCCAGGAATTAAATCACTAATGGTTGTAGGAATATTTCTCCCTTGATTCAAGGTGCTGGTGGATTACATGGTGAAAATGCATTAAACTGTGTCACAGATATATCTGAAAGACACTCTTTTGTGTCTTTAGTAACCTATTTAGTTGTTTTAATAGGCTGAGTTTATCCCATATCTTATTCAATTTTTTTGTAGCTAAGCAAAGAGATAGTTATATGTATTTGCTAATATTGCACATAGCACATGTCCTACAATGTTGAATTAAAATTAATTACTATGCTGAGTCACTTCTTTAATGAACTCTGCTCCTCTTATGCCTTAGTGCTGGAAGATAATATAATAATTACTCTAATTTTCTTTCAGAAATTCTCAAGTGCTTAGATTTCAAAAGCAAAGATTGTCACCTTTGAACTTACATGCAAGCAACTAAAAATAATTAATATCAAATAGTCTGTCACTGTATTAATGTTTAATTTTTCATCTTTTAAAGTCAAGGGAATAGAAAATAGTTGCTATATTTTAAAGGCAAAGAAAAAAAACGTTGAGTTCTTTTGAAATTATAAATTGTTTGGGACATTTTAATTGCTAATTTAAAAAAAATGAACGGCTGGAAACAAAATTAGATGAATATCCATGTTCAAACAAAGCTGAACAACAGAATTTTTATTACAAACAAAACCAAAAAGAATATGTCATAGTCATATGCTGCCTTTGGTGATTTGAATGCCCCATATACACTATTAAATTAAAGGAATTTTATGTTTGAACTTATACTGTTGCTTTGGTTTGTTTGACAACCATGTTCTTCTGGAGTGATCTCATGGCCATACATTTCTTAATGTTATGTAGTAGGCCTGGTTTTTGTTGTCTGTGATCAGATTTTTATGCATTTTAATGGTGTTTCCTAGATTTAATTTCAAATAAGTAAGTGAATTTAGGCTGTGAATCCCTCACCTACTGTATTTGAGATATTTATTTATTCTATGTGCTTACACCTACTGTTCATGGCAAAGTTCTTGAAGGTACAAACTCCATTTACAAAGTCCACATATAAACACCTGAAGCATAAGATGCTTCAGGTTTTATTTCTCTTATTGCTATGATGTTACACTTCTCTCTATTCCATAAATGAAACAGTTTATTGTTTATTTTCTGAGCCTGGCTTTCAATTTGCAAAGTACTTCAGGTTTTGAGGAAACATTTGTAGAATTCTTACAGCAAGACATTATGAAAATACTTGCCTTTGTAACATCAGTGTTTGAATTTAGAAGTTTTACAGGGAAGGCTATGTCTGGAATTCTTTAAACACCTAAAATAATTTTCGGATTATGAAAAGGTCATACCTTTTATCCTTAACAGCCATTTAAAATTTTATTTTCCAGTGATATTGCTTTAAGAGACATGCTCTGTGTGTGTGAGAGAGGAAAAGGGAATATCAGAGTGTTAGTGTTTTCTTATTGCAAAATACTTGAAGTTATTTTTATGAGGCTTTATTTAAATGGTTAAAGCTTTGTGTTTGCTCCCCATGCTTGTGGCAAAGCATATTTAAATACTGAGAGAAACAGACAACTCAAAGGTAAGGGGAAAATTTGTGAGCATGAATGATCAGAATTGCTTTTAGTCAGAGAAACATCTGTATCATGCTGCTAAGGATAGTTGAGAAGCAAAGCCTTCTTCAAAATTTATGAGTTTAACAGAGTTTAACAGTCAACATGATATTTGCAGTAAATTATAGGCAATGGAAATGCAGAAGGACATACAAGAGATACATAAGCACACATTATACTATTATATGTATATGCACAAAATAGTTTTCCAGCAGAAGAAACAGGCTGTTGGATATAATTGACAGGCAGAGCTTTCTCCTTTCTTGGCCTCAGTTTACACCTCCCTGAACTCCAACTCACATGGAAGTTCTAAGGATTATGGTTTAGCACCAAAATGCAACCATGCCAAAAGCAATATTGTGATGGGTTGCATCATTTGTTTTTTGTATCTCTTCTCCCTGATATGTTTGCTGAATTCCTAGTTTGCCTGTCTGAATTTGAAGACTGAAGCCAACGAAACCTGGGCTGATGGCTGCTTGTAAAGGAATCTGTGCCATACTTAGCTACTCAAACATGAAAGGGTCCTTTTGGTTTCCCTTGTCACTCCAGGATGGCTGTGAAGAAACTGAAATCCTCCAGATCCCTGGATGACTCTTGTTATAGGGACATTTATGGAACTGAAAATCGCTTCTCAGTCACTCAACATTTCCTGGGCTGTGAAGTTTTTTAGTTGTGTGAAGGAGCTAATCCAAATCTCTGCATTGCTCTAGGACCCCCTGAGGCTGTTGGGGATGAAGTCTTGGGTGCATACGTCTGTAATGTCCCCAGCTATGAGCACATCAGTGTGGTAGTGATGTGTGTCTGGCACCACAGCCTTTCTCCTCTGGCATTCCCTTCCCAGTTCAGACAAAATGCAGCAGCTTTTGGACATCTGGAGACTCTCCAGTCTAAGAAATTGTCAGCTGAGCAGGCTCATGATATCTTTAAAGGTGTTTGGTGTGTCTGGTGCAATAGTCTGTGGATGGAAAGGTTTTTGTTCTTGGGAGGATTTTGTTTCCTGCCCCATCTTCCCATTATTACTATTACCATTACTATTATTATTACTATTGTTATTATTTTGTTATTCAACTCCTGTATTTAGGTGGCATTCCTATGCTTAGTTCTTTTTATCAGAATAAAGATACAGTATTTTCTATTAATATGTTTAGGTATGTATATGGATGTCTATTTTTAATAAATAAAAGCAAAATAAAATTCTAAAGTGCTAAATAAATGAATTCCAGATGAAATGTTTCAATTCTTAAAAAAATCCCAATTTTCTAGATCTCCCTGGAAACGGTATTAGTCAAGATTTTTTTCTTTTTGAGTTCCAATAGCGTGCATTTCTTTTTCATCCTTCAGTTTCAGATTAGCCATTCACCACTATCAACTTCCATGCTGGTTTCTTTCCAACAGGAATCCAATCCTGTCTCTGAGGAGTATGTGAAATTTCTTGTGTTTTGTTTGTGCAAGCAGAAGATGGTGACCGTTTTAAAACTTGAAGTAATATTCTGCTTGCTACAAGAGAGAAAACAGCAACATAAATTTGCATATTTTGGTCTCATGCTAAATGCACCAGAGAAAATACAGGATTTTTTGTGTAGGATTCACAACAGTGGGAAAATACATGTTAGACAGAATGGGTACCTGGACACAATTTTTTCTTCTTATACATTTTATGTTAAACAGATGACAAACTGACATTTTAGAAATACCTGTTTAGTGGAAAGGAACTAAAACAAATAGAGCAAACTTGTATGATTATTTCCAATGATTTTAGGGTACTGTTTCATTTTAATCAAAATAAGAAAGAATCTATACTATTTTCTTGGTGGCAGTATGTTGATCTTTGGGTGTATTCTGTTAGGATGAATTCCATAGTTTCAAGAATTGATAGATTCCATGGAGGGAAGTTCTCTCCCAAATTTATTTTATCAAGGCAGCTGAGCTTCTGTTCTTTCTACTGGTAAAACCATGAGACAGTATCAATTGAAACAGGATGCTAACTAAGTAAGGATCCTAAGCCATCTTAATTTTTTTTGCACATTAAAATTACTATTGATTCTGAGTCACACGGATGTGACTCATCCTGAAAGTTAGGTATGTCTCCAAGATACTGCTGCATCAGAGGCTCATATTGAAATTAGTATTGGGGTTGCTTGATTTTCTGGAGGGGAGAGAGGGGTGGTCTGGGTATGTGATGGGACCAGTGTTGGTTTTCCCTTTGTATTTTTCCTTTTCTTGTTAACACACAGGGAGGGGACAAGTGAGAGACCAATATTTATTAGAGAATATTGTTTTTCTTCAGCTATTTGAATACTTAAGCTGACACTTCAGTTAATAATCTAGATGTTCTCTGGTGTCATACTGTGGTTACTAATGCTTATTCCTGGTTCCACCCTAGAGAGTTTTGGGTAGTTCCTGCTGGGAATAATTATTAATATTTCTTTGAAAAATTAGCACAATATTCACCACTGGTAAAAAAGCAAATAGAATATTAGTTATTATTAGAAGAGGAATTAAAGGTAATACAGGGAATTAATTTAATAAATACTATTTGTAAAACTATGTAATTTTGTCCATTTAAATTTTGAATACACTGTGCAATTTTTCTTGATTAATTTTAAAAAAGAATCTAGTAAAACTTGAAAGTCCTTGATAGATCAAAAGCTTGGAATATCTTTCATATGAATTATGATGTGAACTGAATTACTTTTTTGCAGCTTGTAAAAGAAAATAGAGGGATATGAAAATATACAAACTGATATACTGAACAAAATTTTTAGCTTGTAAATAAATTTCTAGTTAATGAAAGAAATTGATTTTTGCACGATTTATACTTGTACAACCCATTACCACAGAGTGTTGTAGAGAATAAATATATAATAGGTTTAGGCAAATTAAAGGGCTATGTTTTCTGAATTACCTACTAAACCTGATGGTCCAAACAACTTCCAGCTTCCTGTAAGGCTCTAGGTTCTTAAAGCATCACACAGAGGCAATTATTGTATGCACACTGCAATCTTCAATTCCTTAGGAAAGTATATTGCACTAAGGCAGGCCTAGACTTAATAAATTTGCTAATATTTTCTAACTAGAAGATGATAAAATGATCCAAATATTTTGGATTTATAGAATCTGGCAGAGTTAATATACTTCAGAGACTTCTATGTCTGACTCGAAAAGACTGGGAAGACACGCAGAAAAAAGGTATTTTGGGATGTATTTATTTAGCTAAATATAATTTTAGTATTGGGATGCAACTATTCTATAAATAGTTAATGTTTCTTTACAATATTTTTTCCTTTCCATTTTTCTTTTTTTTGTATTTCTGAATGTTGCAAGTATTTAGGAAAAATACTACATCAACACAAAGGGAATAAACAGAGTCAACCTCTCTACTCCCATTCACGCTATTCCTGTTCATTTTATTAGAGACACCTATGATTTGTTGATACCACTTCAACATTTCATTTCTTAAGGAAAGCATAGTTTTAGAGCTAGAAGCCTCTAGAGCCTGTAAGCAGGCGGTGGAAGTGAGTGGGTTCATATTTAGAAAAGCACTGTTGTTTGACATGATATATTGGTTTAGAGCATATTAACTTATCTCACACTTTAAAGAGTCAAAATTAACTCAGGAACATGTTCAGAATCCTAACACCTCAACAGATGGAAAGCTCCCTTCCTTCCTCCTTCTCTGAAATCACCTGGCAAAGAGTGAGCCAAGGCTAAAAAGGTGGTTTAGAGAATTTTAGTTCATTCTGCAAATTATTTTTTTTACACTTCTCAGAATAGTGTGCAGCTTTCCACAGACCAGAATGAATCTCCATAGCTTTTCTTGTTTCCTCGTAAGAAAAAAATAAAGATCAGGAGTAGAGTTTATTTTAATTGCAGTGTGTACAGTATGTCACGGTCTAGTGCGTCAAGCATTGCTATTTTGTGTCTGTGCTTAATTCCAACTTTAGGCGGACATACATCATAACTGTAAACACCTGCCCCGCGTCATTAAGGATGGCAAAAATATCCCATTGTGGGAGGACCATAAGCTGTGTTTTAGGCAGTTTGTGTGTGATCTCTGACAAGAACATACTGTGCTACATCTTTCTCACTGTCTGCATTCTCCTTTGGATGACAAATACGCAATTCTGTCTCTGTCCTTGGCCCCACCGCTCACATGCGTACACGCGTGTGCACGCTCTTCCGCCAGTGCTTAGAGTAATGCAGAATGATTTTACAATAGCCATACTTTTAATAGAAAAATGAAAACTAAATTTGAAGCACAAGATTAGCTCAAGGCCTTAATATATACACAGAGTTTAGAGGTCATTTACAGTAATTCCATTGCTGCCATACATTCAAGGAAGATTAATTAAAGGAAATGAAGATAGAATAGTTCTGCTTTCATTAAAAAAAAGATAAGATTAGTGTTTAAAAAAAGGATGGACGTTTTCACATAGGGATCCAAACATGAGTAATTTGAAAGCAGTCCTATCATCTGTCAAACCAACTACCATTCATAATTCATAAATAGCTGTGTGTAAAAAGGAAACTGGGAAAGCCAAACTCCACTTTAAAGCCACAGAGAAATTGGAGATTTTTAATAAAAACTGAGCAGTCCTAGTTGATATTATTTAAACTCTTCACATGCTTTGGGTCTAATTTTTGTTTTGTATTAATTTCCAGAACAATTCCCTATGTATTCCAAACATTTGCAAATAGATAAACTGAGGGAAAACTCCTGACTCCTTTTGGTTTCAGGAGAATGTGAGCATATGTCACATACTGTGATGCAGGAACTTAATAGTACAAGTTTTCTCTCACCCATGCTTTTCTCTCCTTAAAACACAAAGAAATGTGCAGTACTTGATTTTAGTATCAGTTAGTCCACCAGGAAAGAGCTGTCTGTGGAGGAGTAATCCAAACATTTTTTTAATTACCAAACTATTGAACTACTGAAGTTTTAAGTTTAAAAATAAATAAGAAAATTGATAAAAATATTAAATCCATAATTTCAATTTTTGAGTTTGTCAGTTATTTGTAGCACTGATGGGCACAAATCCAGCTTGTCCTTGAGCTCCTACTTACAGTTGCTCATCAACTTTTGTGTGATCTTGGTCATTTAGGTCTTTGTTTCTAGCCCACACATTTTCCTACTCAGGACACCAGTTTTGTTGCTGGAAATGTCATTGCCTCTACTGTTCCCCATAGAAGAACAGTGAACCTTTGAGCTGAAATGATGCTGAAGGAAGTGTATTGGCATAGCAGATGTGATAATTGGGATTTGCAGACTCTCAGCATCTCTGTCTTCCACTTGCTCCTTTCTAGATGGGCAGTAGTATTTCTTGGGAAGTCTCATCTACAAAGTGTTTATTTCCCCACAAAACAGGGACTGCAGTAGTGGGTAATTTCATTTCCCAGATTATCTGTCTCATGTAATCTAAATGTTAAATGGCTTTGCACTGTCGTCAATGTCTTGCATTTACTGTGAATAGCATGGAAAATAATTTCAAAATAGTAATCTCTCTTTTTTAATCTGCTGTATTATTGTGTTAGCATGCAGCTCTTGGAATATTGCCTTTGGTTATATTAACTCTAGCATTGAATATATTTTTTGGCAGAGATTTCTTGGTATACACCCAAGAGAAAGATAGCTTTTGGGTAGGATGTAGGGTTTTTTGGGTTTATTTTGCTTTTAAGTCTTTCTGTGTATATGTGCATGCGTGTCTAGAAGTTCTATATAAAAGTTTTTATACATAGATATTAATATATAGCGGATTTTTCAGTGAATGACATATAAGTATCAGTTAATAGGGAATTATGCCAAGTGAATTTACATCAAGAAAAATCCTTGTACTTTGAAAAAGATCCTGAAGATTTTCTGAGACCTTTCAAGTCTGTCCATAAATACCCAAAGGCTTTTTTTTTGACCATTACATGTAAAGATGCCCAGAGTCTGACAAATAGCAGCAATTTGCAGTATATGCTTAATATTAAATTATTTTGATAGATCTGTACTATCAAAAAGATAGATAATTGTTTGGATGTTTTTTTTAAAACAAGACTGCTTTTGTGGAGAAGGAATTATTTTCATGCTTTTTCTTACTCTGTTTTTACCTTTTTATAGCACTACTTTGTTCTCTAGGTCCTAAAGACAGCTGAGATACTATTCCAGGGCCTAAGCCCCCTCAGTTCTTGTTGAAGCTAACAAGAGATGAGAGCAGACACATTTTTATAGAACTTGTGTTTGCTTATTGTTCTTTGCTCATCCCCCATTCACTTTGTGTTGTGAGTCATACTCTTAAGAATATTCTCGTAACACCTTTTGTTCCCACATCAACTCCTCCTTCAAGGCTATCAGTTGAAAACTAGAAGATAAATAAATTTTGACTTCATCATCCAGCCAGTAAATGCGTAAAGTCAAAAAATTAGGAAGGCAGTTTCAGGGAGATAAAATTTTTGTTTTCTAGGTATGTTATCTTATTTTTTCCTTGAGGACTAAAAGCATGCAAGTCCTATCAAAATGTGCTTCCTTTTTTTGCCTTTGTACACTGTTAAAAGTCTTCTTGGGTGGCAATGGTGTCTCTTCTTGAGAAATGGTGACGTCTTTCATGTTTGATTTAGTTTGAGGTTAGTGTCTTAGAGGACCTGAGGAGTTAGAGTAGCAGGGAACGTGCTTCTCAAATATGAGTTTTATTTATTTATTTTAAAATATAGATGTCTCTATTAAAAAAAAAAAAAAGATGAGGTGATGATAACAATATGCTAAAAAAGCTGCCAATCAACCTTTTTGCACAAACACATAATCTAGAGAGTGAATAGGGCCTGCAAAAAAAGCTAATGTATAGGAAAGCTAATAGACTGTAAGCTGGCTACCTCTAAATCCTGAGATGTTCAACAGAACAATAAAATGTCAGTATTAAGATTCCATTCTTAAGGCTATTAAAGTTGTACAGCAATGTACATTGTTTTTCTACTGGATTATTTTACTTCTTGTACTGTGTAGCTTAGTATTTTAACACTAGTCCTTTGAGACAAGTTATCTAAAGCAAATTGATTTACTCTTTATTTTCCAGTTCATAAAATTAATCCAGCGATATAGAAATCCACTATAAGAACATCATCTTCTGTTTTCTCTTTTTACATTATGGTAATTTTTTTCATCAAATAGTAGTCACATTTTTTATTGTTTTTTTAAAGTGCTCTGTCTCTATGTTAAGTGTTTGAAAATAAACATTTAAGGCACAAGGGCCACCTTGTGCAAAGAGGTAAGAACAAATTTACTCATATTTCATAACACTTACCATTAATAATATTGTTTCACATTTAAAATTTTGAATATTGTATGTACATGAAAAAAATCTCACCAAAAAAGAACATTATAATCATAAATGTATTTTTTCAATGCCAACAGGGAAGCTAAAGTAGGGTGTGAAATTTCACCAGACTGAGGCTGAAGAAAAGTGGTCTCAAGCAATTATTGTTCTTAAAATGAGTGGACAATTCTACTGTTCTGTCCAGTCTCTGATGGTTTTCTTTCTTTGTCAAAGAATTTACTCTTCTCTTATGCTGATGCAACTGAGAAGTGTCCCTTGCTTTAGGAAGTCTTTTATATTAGTCAAAAGAGTTAGAAATGTTTGGTCAGTCATTTGGTGAAAGTGGTTTACCTCAGTTTCTGGTTGCAGTAAAATACATTTGACCCATGAGGGTTAAAGAGCATCTTTTCAAAGAAAATGAGATTAATAAAGACTGACTGAATTATGTCTTGTAGCTCACCTCTTTCCAGGTGCAAGCACCTGTGCTGCTCTCCAGGCATCAGTGGATGGATCCCCAGCTCTCACCTTTAGTGGGATTGGGAACCTCCAGTAGGCACCATGTCTGCCCCAGTAGAAGGGCATGCAGCAAGACGCAGGATAAAAGTCCACAAAATGTAGGTTTTTTTGTGATAAGTAGCTCCTTCAATGCAGTGAAGAAAAAGATTACATGCTAAGAACAAATAATTTTTTCTTGGTTATGTCTTTCTAGTAGAGATGAGACTTGGAAATGTTGTAAATTGTAGAGTGAAGTAAATCTATTCTATACTGATTATTCCGGAGGAATCAAAATCTGCTGTGTTAGTCACTCTCTCCTAAGTTAGTCACACAAAACTTAATTTTAAGGCAACTTAAAAAATCTATTATTAGTAGTAGTTTTTTAAACTCTAGCTATAAGCAAACTTGTTTAGTGGATCATGCGGTCTAAAGAAATTGTTTTGGTAGAAGGGAGAAGGCAGAGCTGTTCACAAGGATATAATTGCACTAATTAATTAGTGACATTGTGAGGTTAGGAGAAATGAAAATTCATAAGTTCAGTTCAGCCTTTAAAGCCGTGTGCTGTGGAATTGTCTTTCGAGTGAAGGTCATCAAATAAAGCCTAAGACTCTAATTAGCTCAGTGTACTTCTGTCCTCCATGTGACTCCTGATTTGTGTGTTGGGCCCTAGGTCTCTCCCAGCCTCAGCTATATGTTCAGTGAAGGGTTTATAGAGGGCTGTGAAGGGGGCCATTGCCTAAATGAAACAGTTTAGATTCTTATAAACTTTGTGCTGTTGCTGCTAAACTACAGCGCTTTCTAGAGAGGCCTGGGTTCTTTTTCCTCTCCCCCAAACCCATTGAATGACATTTTTGCAAAAGCATATGGCTTCCTATGCAGCTCAGTTCCTGAGTCTGCGAGTGATTTCCAGAGTAATAATTCTTCTATTACCTGTTCCTGTCAGTCCTCAGTCCAAAGTGGGTACAGCCCATTTCTGTGCCCATCTCTGCCTGTTTAACACTGTCACCTGGCATACCAGAATTAAGGGTGGGGGGTTTTTTATTACAGTTATTTTCCTCAATGAATGCAGGTTTTTCCATATTATCAGGGAAGTGAATCTTGGCATAATTCCTTTAAGAATTAGTTTTAAAACATAATTTCCTAAGGGTGTTTTTTAATACTAAGCAGAGGGCATTATAGCAGCACTTTTTTGGCTCTTTTACATATAGTTTGTTTACTATTTACAGCAGATGAGAACTTTGTTTTTTAATGAAGTGAATGACATTTATTAACAACCCCATGACCAGTTGAAAATAAATCAGCAAATCTGAAAAAAATAAAAATAATTCATCTGCAGAGATGCTTGTCTTCTGTGAATCATCTAATGCCTCTATCTTAGACTGGTGTTTCAGGAACCATTAGTGAGGATTTTTCACTTTGTGAGACGGTACAGTGAGGGCAGATAAGTCCAATTAGTCCTTTTCCCAGTAGACCAGGTATTGTAATTAGTTTTTAAGAAATAGAAAAGGAGTGTCTGGTAAAGTATCACGGGAAAGGACTCCTGACTTTCTTGGTCTCCTATATATGCCATACTGCACATGTAAGTACACAGTGATCTTTCAGAAAACAATGGAGGAAAACATATAAGAGCCTGATTAAATTTTATTCTGAATCATGAAAAAGATCTCTATTTACAAATAGAAAAAAAATCTATATTAAAAGAAAAACATAAACTTCATCTTTAAGAGCAATTTCCTTTTTAGTGAAAGAATGTATAATTCGGAGATTTGGGGAGGGTTTATAGATACTTTTGATGATGCTTGACGTCATTTTCTATGAAAATTAATGTTTGTTGGATGTTAATATTTATTTGGTGTAGCCATGTTTGCTATTTAAATATAAAAAAATAACTTTATTGATGATTTTTTTTTTACTGTAATTGCTTTTTTCTGAAGACAAGATAGTCTCCAAGAAGTTTGTGCTCTGAATGTTGTTCCACAGTGCAAGGGTTTGACTGAAATTTGGTTTTCAAGAGGTTCTATACTCCATCTGTTAACTGCTTGCACTTGCTTTCACCTAATAATCTTCTACTTTCCCTCAGTTTGAGACAGTGGTTTAGAAAACCATTCAGGTAACAAGATCAATGACTAAATGATTTGGTTCCAAGAGATCTTTGAAATGATTGCTTTGATGAGGTAATTTTTAACCAAAATACATTTAGTCCAGTGACTTGCAACCACACTCCATTAACAGTTGTGTCAGCTGAACAGGGATAAAAGGGATAAGAAGGGATAAAAGAAGCAGCTTACTATGGTGGCAAGGAGTCCTTAAGTTGGGTCTGCTGCCAAAGTCCAAGTATATGTAACTTTGGACATAAAAAGGTATGCAAAATTCTGATGAGGCTGTGACATTCCTGCTAGACTGCACATGCAGCTGTATGTAAATCCAGAATCAGCTTGTAGGTCATGAACTTGCACTTACTGTTCCAATACAGGCTGTTTAAGGGTCTGCTTCCTGTGCTTTGGTGGAATTGTCCCACTAAGAAGGAACCTGAATTGTTTAATTTTCTAAAGTATGTCTTACAGAGAACCTGTGTGCCCCTACTACCTCTCTTCCCCATCACCTCTTTGCATTTGATGTTTCATACTCTCCAATCCCTCATTATTTTGGGCTTGTTTCAGTTATTTTGGAATTTTGTTAATTTTAGACTATCTTTTGACCAGCAATTGATAAAGTAATTATTTTCCCTAACATTTCCAAGGTTTGCCGATGATCGTGCCTTTTGCTACACTAACTAAACTTTTCTGCTCTTCAACACAAGATGATATTGTGAGCCATTGTTTTATTCTTTTTTTCTGCACCTGTTAATGTGTGGAGGATGGGGAGCCTAAGGAGAGAGGGTTCAGAATGGTTCCTTGGAGGAACAAATCCTAAGAAAAAAATCTCCCCTGACAGAATGTGGAAGTGACGTTCCTCCCAGAATTCTTTCCTGCTTGTTCATGCTCATGTACCCCAGTTCTACCTCCCTGGTTGGCCCCTTGGCCTCCCCACCTCTGTTTTCCTAATATGTACATTCCCCAGAGTGTTCTCCCTGCCCCGCTTTCCCTTTGGTCCCATTTTGCTGCACTGCCCTGCCCCTGCTCACCCATTTGCTGTAACCCTCTGCCCCTCCTCTGTACCATCCCTAAGCCCTTCACCCATTGGGCTCTGTTGCTTGCTCCACCCCTCCCCTTGTCCCTGTATTGAAATCTTGGACCCTCCATTGTGCTTGATCGTCATTCCTTGACCCCTTGGAGCGTGCGAGTGAATAAACTCCCTTGGAATTCTACACCAAGACCCTTCCCTGTCCTTTGGTGCCAACCACTCCGCGAGCTATCTGGTGTGACTGTGAGTGATTGCCTGTGCCACCGAGCCACTTCCTGAAGGAGAAGATGCTTTTGGAAGGTCATGGCACCACTACCCCCCGCCCAGCCACTGACCTGGTTATTGAAGACCCTCAACGTTAATGTATTAGCTTGAATGTTAATCCATGGTGGTTAGCTGAGAGCTGTCAATATCCTGTCAGTCTCTGAATTAATGCTTTGAAGTTGCGCTTGTGTTCTTATCTCCTGGGATGAGGGTCTGAGCCAAAAAAAAATAAGTGGCTATAACCAGCAGTCAAAAAATCTGATTTAGGAGGAAGAAAAGGAAAAAGTCAAAAAAATGAAAAATTGAGAGGGGTGTGATGAAACCAAGGTATAGAGACTCCTCACTATGGATTTCCTAGTGTCAGTTTGGGAAGAGATTTTGAAAGACTACTGCTTCACTTTCAGGAACAAAACACTAATTTATTTTATTTTCCCATTAAGAAGGTGCCCAGCACATCCCTGTAACTATTGCTAAGTATCAATTTCCCCTACAGTCAGTTTGTAAAGTGCCAGCTTGATTGAGGTCTGGATATGACTAAATTCTGAGACCCCTGCTGAAGCAAGTTCTCCTGACATTTAGAAATTTGATTACTTAGAAACAAAAAAAGAGGAAAACTAAAAATGCTCAATTTTGTCCTTGTAGATGATTGTTTCTTCATATAAAAAAGATTTACCACCAAATTATGTCAACACCAATATGTGGAGTAAAAGTTATGCAAAGAGCACAGACATCTAGTGTTTAGTATTGTTCCAAGGAAAGTCTTTGCTTCTTCCCTCACTTCAGTTTTTGGTTAGCAGTGTCCTGTTACATCCTTACTCTCTTCCAACTGGGATGGTCTTTGCATGTCCATCAATTATTCAAGTGTTTTAAGTAGTATATTTTGTGCTTTGATATAGTGCAGTCTCTTGTTGGCTGAGATAGTTGTCTTTTTTAATTTTTTTCTTTTCCTTTCCCTTTTCCTTTCCTTTTCCTATCTTATAGCACTTTTGCATTAACCCAAAATTAGTATTTAGGAAATAAAATTGAAAAAATTTTCAATAGATTTAATAGTTTCTACTGATACAGTACCAGTGCTCTGGTGACAGACTAGTGATTTTTACCTACATGTTTCCTAGTTTGTTCACAAAACACAAAGCCATGAAATGTCTAGATTTTTCTTTGCAAACTCATTTTTTTACAGACAATTTATGCTGCTGTGTGAAGCTATGCTGCTTAAACAGGCAGGCTGTTTTTGAGTGGGAAAATGAAGCATGTAGACAACACTTACGACACTGTGAATGCTGATGAATGATACAGGGAAATTAAGGTTAAAATGAGAAATGCGTGGAGACCTCATAGCAAACTTCCAGTACCCAAAGGGATTCTACAGGGAATACGGAGAGGGATTCTTTGTCAGAAACTGTAGTGATAGGAGAAGGAGTGATGGGTAAAAATTAAAAGGGGAAATTTAGGTTATATACTGGGAAAATCTTTACCATGAGAGTGGTGAGCCATGGCAACAGCTTGCCCAGGGGATTGTGAATGCTCCATCCTTGAAAGGGTTCAAGGCCATGCTGGGTAAAGCCTTGATCAGCCAAATCTATCAAGAAGTGTCTCTGCCTATTCCAGTAGGCATTGGGGACTGGGTGATAGTTGAGGTCCCTTCCAACTCCTCAAGATTCTGGGTCCCTAATTCTATGGCTTAGGCCAGGAAGGATTTTGCTGGAAATTGTGGTAAAGTCCTGGTTATGCTGAGGCAAATAAAAGCTTTTGAATTTATTTGAAAATAATTTTAACTGATGCCTTGAAAGGCTGACCTGGAACAGAGACTAGACAGAGCAAAAGGAATCAAATAGGTGTTTACTGAAAGGCCCCAAAAGGATACACCCTGGGCAGTGCAAGAGCCTGGCTGGGGCTACACCCAGGTTGAATCCAAGATGGATTCTGGCCATGAGTTTTCACACTTTCATGAGTTTTGGTTCATCCACACATCGGGGTCAGTTGTCCAACCACAGCTCCAGGCCATGAAGTCTCAACCCCCTTAGCTTGCCCCCTTCCCTTTGCTGTTGTTTATGCTTTTTGGGTAACAGTTATCCTTGATTCTGTAGCTGGGAAGGAATTGTTTTGTCCAACTACCCTGTGAAGAGAACTTACCAACACCTAATATGAAGCTTCAAAGTTAGACACCAAGCAGCAGAGAATCTGAAAAATATAAAAGCTAAACCCCAAGGTATCATACCTGCAAGTGAAGTACTTCTGAACACAAAATACAGTTCTCTCATGAGCCCTGCTGAAGAGCTGGACAGGGTCAGAGTTAACACCTCCGAGTGAACACTGTGGGCAGCCTTCACCAAGACCCAGTGCACAAGCCTGGCTGAACTGTCCTGGCACCACAAGTGACTGCTGAGATTGTCACCTCTCTGTTCATAAAGGATTGGTGTCAATGGTGCACGAGCCTGGCCTTACAGTCATGGGGCCATGAATGACTCAAGGGAAATACAAGGTTGGTTATTAGGAAGAAGCTTTTTTATTGGAAGAGTGAAAAAGTACTGGAATTTTCTGCCTGAGGAGGTGGTGGAGTCACCATCCCTGGATGTGTTTAAAAAAAGACTGGATGTGGCACTCAGTGCCATGGTCTAGTTGAGGTGTTAGGGCATTAGGTTGGACTCAATGATCTTGGAGGCCTCTTTCAACCTAGTCATTCTGTGATTCTGTGACTGCTGAGATTGTTACCTCTCTGTTCATCAAGGAGTGGTTGCAATGGGAAGCCCTTACATGAGCAGTAGTTATACTAGATATGCAGTTTCCAAGTATAGTGATTTTGTCAACAGATAAAAGCAAGTGATTTACAAGGGCAAAAATTATATAAATAAGCACAGACTGTTTTGTAGTTTGTTGTTGTTGGAAAATTGCAGTGGAAATACAGGAAAACACTACCAGAATTTAAGAAATCACCCTTAGTCTTTGTGGTGACTTAAGTATTGTACTGAGTTTAGCTTGGGGGTAGTTAATTTTCTTTCTGAGAGCCTGATGGTGCTTTGGTTTAGATTTCTGACCAAAGCAGTGTTGGTAGCACACCAAGGTTTATTTATTGCTGAGCAGTAGGGCAGAGCATCAAGGCCTTCTCTGTCCCTGCAGAGGGCAGGCTGGCAGTGGGCAGTAGGAAGGGACACAGGGTGCAGCTGCTGTCAAGTGACCAGACCAATATTTCATGGCATTTAGCATGGTTCTCTGCAATAAAACCAGGGAGTAATATTTCCAAGGCAGCCATTACTAAGGTACTAGCTGATTATCAGCTTGGTGGTGAGTGATTTCCTTTGCATCACTCTGGATGGGTTGAGTTTTTTGCTCCTTTTTCACTTATTAGTCAATTGACCCACAAGTTTTTCTTTGTTTTGCTCTTCCAATTTCTTTCTCTCATCTAGTTGAGGAAAATGAGCTGATGTGTGTCTAACTCCTGGCTGGAGCTAAGCTTCTATAATCATGAAGCTTGCAATTTTACTCTAATTTAAATCTTGCTGAGGGGGCAACTAAAAGTAGACCATTTAGAATAAGTTTTCTTGAACTTATTGAAAGCTAGGACAGAAAGAATTTTTCTTTACTTGTACTTTGCATCAAAATCGAAATTATTTCAAGATAAAAAGTAAATAATTAATTCTTAAGAGACATTTACATTCTTTATAGAACTTTACTGAAACTTTATGGTTTTGGTCTATTTAACACAAATCAGATCTCTAGAAGAGTGAATGCTGGCAGCTCTAACCAGAAAAAAATCATGATGCAGTCACTATGTCATTCTACCATCATATTTTGGCTTCAAGACATTTTGTATGGTTTGTTCATTTTCAGATCTTAAAATTCCTCCCACACCTCAGAAACATTTTTGGGTGATGCTGCATGCTCAGGATTCTTTTCCAGCTTAAGAGAAATGTGCAAGCAAATGTTGAAGTTCTGGCAACAGATATGAAGAGACTTACTGTGGTAGAAACTTCAGTCTGGAATCTATTTCTTGGAAATGAGGTAAATTCAACATGTTTAAATCACATACTTTTTCCAGTAAGAGGGAAAGAGATGCTATAATTGTTACTGTAAAGCCTAGTAGTATGATTCAGAACTAGAAAATGCAGCTCCAGCTCTATGTGATAATCTTATCAACTCTATCAGAAGAAATGAGAAAGAACTCTAGGGAGTCTCAGTTTGTAATTGTTTTTGTGAGAAGGCTAGGAAAGGGGGAAGAGGAAACTTGGTTCAAAGAAAAACAACCTAAGTTTGAGATTTCTGCAACAGTTTTATAGAACTAAGCGAGCCTGGAAAAAGATACCAGCCTGCAAGATACCTATTAGATTTGAAGTACCCTTTTAAAATATTTTTTAAAATTAAATTTCCTGTCTTATGAGCAAGGAAATCAGCAGAGGGATATTGGAAGCAACACAAGACTTGGCGGACTGGATTCTTCTGTTGGTTCATCCACTGCTATGGGTTCTATACTGATTCACACAGTCTCAGGATCTGACTCTATTGCTTCATTAGGATCACTCGTTCCCCTGATACTCTGCACAGAAACAGAAGTAAAGGGAAAAAATAGTCTTCCCCAGTTCCTAGGATACAATAAAATACCATATGTGTCAGAGAGTACCCGGGATAGTGTTTTGAGTCCTATGCAGTCTTTGCTGGCCAGATCTGCTACATTGTACTGAAAACTGGAGGCAGAGAATATACTAGAAAATAGCCAGGGAAGAGAGAAGATGGAACAATTGTTTCAGAAATCTTCTCAACTAGCAGAATCTTTCTTACATGGCAATAAATCAAACCTTGGACTCCTAAAGTAAGGCTGTCAGAAAAGATCAGAAACTTGTGAACTATTTTTTCACCTTTTCTTTTTGCAACCCAGATGCATAGCAGCAAAATGTTTAGTCTTTAGTGCTAAGTCTGCATCTGAAAGTTGAAAACATCTGAGTGCTGGGCTGCAAGTCTATTTGTTTTGATAAATTTCACTTTCCCTTCTATTATATGTGAAGATTATAATGAAGATTCCATGAATTTAGAGGTCACTGTAGGCATTTCCCAAGAGGAACAGGAAAAGGAAATACATTTTTATATCATAATTAATTTGCTATTCATTTTGTTTATTCAGAAGGTTCAACAGAGAGAAGATGCATATAACCTAAGCAGAGGACTTTAACAATAAGTTCAGTATTTAGCTGCCAGTTTAGGCTCAGTGCATGCAAGAACAACTGCCCCTGTATATTCACTCATTTTAAAAGTACTCCTTAAACAATAGGAATCTGAAACTTATAGAAATCTATTTCAAGACAGTACAAATTTGAAGCAATTAAGAATTTAACAATGAAACCTGGAACACTGTTCTCCAGTAAACAGTGAATCATTTACAGTCAAATTGCAATAAAATTGGTACTCTATTGGCCTAGTTTATATTACGAATCAATATAAGTATATAATTTTTTAATGAGAAATTTAGAAATTGAACAAAGTCCAAGGAAAAATAAGGAAATGGTCAAGTACAACAGAGGCTATTCAGAGACTTTTTCTAGAATGTGAGCATTTCTCTTTTGATTTTATTTGGCAGAAGGGAGAATCCTGCACTTTCCTCTTACATGCTTGCAACATAGAGGTTTGTTCTTAAATTTACTCAATAGATTCTTCCAAAGGAACTACATATCAGGATTTTTTTCTCTCTGGAAGAAGTGTAGGATTATATGTCTTCCACAAAAGAGCAATTTTGGTACAATCCATTTTGGGGATATTGTAGTGATTATCAAGTGGCTTGAACCCCTTAGGTTTCACCAATCTACCAGAAATCTGATAATTTCTTCCTTCTCCACTATTCAGTATTCCTGCTGCCACTTCTCTTGATCCTCAAAACCTTTCCTCATGTATATTTCCTGTATCTCATTATAACATTATTTTTCACAAAGGTAAAAAATGGTATTGCTCACTTCCTAAAATCGTGTAAAATATATCAAGGTTTGAATTGTTGTCCTAGGTGGCTAAATTGAGACCTAATGTGTAATGTATGTATACAAATTACAAAATTAATCACCAAAATACAAACTAGTCACTATTTACTGCCTGGACAGAGAGGCTAAAGGGTGCTTTAACTTTCTACCACAAATATTAAATGAGTTACCTAAAGTTCACCTGCCAGAAAGGCATCACTGTTTCAAAAACCACAGAATCACAGAATATTCTGAGTTGGAGTGGACCTGCAAGAATCATCAAAGTCCAGCTCCTGGCACCACTCAGGACACCCCAAGAATACCATCATGTGCCAGAGAGTTTTGTCCAAATACTTCTTGGGCTCTGTCAGGCTGGTGCTGTGACTGCTTCCCTGGGGTGCCTGTTCAGTGCCCAGCTACCCTCTGGATGAAAAACCTTTTCCTGATATCCAACCTAAACTTTCCTTGATGCACCTTCAGGCCATTCCTTTGTTCCTGTCACTGGTCACCACAGAGAAGACANACCTGCCAGAAAGGCATCACTGTTTCAACCACCACAGAATCACAGAATATTCTGAGTTGGAGTGGACCTGCAAGAATCATCAAAGTCCAGCTCCTGGCACCACTCAGGACACCCCAAGAATACCATCATGTGCCAGAGAGTTTTGTCCAAATACTTCTTGGGCTCTGTCAGGCTGGTGCTGTGACTGCTTCCCTGGGGAGCCTGTTCAGTGCCCAGCTACCCTCTGGATGAAGAACCTTTTCCTGATATCCAACCTAAACTTTCCTTGATGCACCTTCAGGCCATTCCTTTGTTCCTGTCACTGGTCACCACAGAGAAGACAGCAGTGTGCCTGCCCCTCCTCTTCCTCTCATGTGGAATTTGTAGACTGTGTTGAGGTCTGATCTCAGACTCCTCTTCTTCAGGCTGAGTAGATCAAGTGAGCTCAGCTGCTCCTCATAGTCTGCCCTTCTAGGTCCTTCATTATCCTCATTAGCGGCTTCATGTCTTTCTTAGATTGTGGTGCCCAAAATTGCACACAGGACTGGAGGAGAAGCCACCTCAGCTCAGAGCAGAGCAGGACAATCCCCTCCCTTGCCCAGCTGCTGATGCTGTGCCTGATGCCCCCCCAAGACGTGGTTGATCCTTCCAGCTGTCAGGGCACTGCTGACCCATTTCCAACTTGCCATGGGCCAGGACCCACAGGTCCCTTTCCACAGAGCTGCTCTCCAGCCTCTTGTTCCCCAGTCTGTTCACACAGCCAGGGCTGCCCCATCCCAGATGCAGAACCCAGCACTTTCTCTTGTTGGACTTCACATGGGTGGTGATTGCCCATTGCTTTAAGATGCTGACACCACTCTGCAGGGCTTCTCTGCCTCAAGGGAATCAACAGCTCCTTCCAATTTTATATCATCTGCAAACTTAATATCCCTCTAATGCTGCATCCAAGTTGCTTGTGCCGATGTTAAAGAGCACGAGGCTACAATGGAGAGCTCCACCAGTGACAGGTCACCAGTCTGATGTCACTCAAGCCACTATCAGCCTTTGTGCCAGACCTGTGAACCAGTTGCTAAGCCATCACATGATGTGTTTACTCAGCTGAATCCCAGACATTTTATCCAGAAAGATATTGTGAAAGTATCAAACACCTTACTGAAATCCAGAAAGATTATGCTAACATTGTGCAGGCCTGTTTCCAGTTGAAGACTTATGGTTTCATTTCCACAGAACCACATTTTTTAAGTCTGCAAAGGTTTTCGAACACATTTGATATGCAGCAGAAAACTGAGTTAAGTGTTTAGGTTTAGCTACCTTTTCTCAGAAATTCAGACAAGGGGACTAATACTAAGAGGACTAATACTAATACTAGTAGTATCGCTGTTATGAAGGGCCACTAAGAAAACTAAATTCAGTTTCCTCATTGCTCTGAAATAGTACATGCATGATGTTTATTTTTTTATTTTTTGCTTGCCTGCAGAGGGTTTCTGTTAGCAGGCAGCTGGTTTACTGCAGTTGGGTAATTCTTCATCATTGTGTAGAAGCCTGTGCTACTTGTTGAACTCAGTGTGAGAGTTCTAGGACAAAGTTGAACATAAGTAGAAGAAAAGGTTGGAGACCAAGCACTCTTTTTTGTTTTTCTGCAGTAGGGCTACCCAGTGTTTATGTCTGTTGCTACATAGCCCAGCCAAAGGTGACAGAAGGATTGTGTGGTGACAGAAGGGCTGGGAGGGACCTGTGCTGGGACCTCCCCAGCATGACCCAGGGTGACTCCTTTACCTTTCCCTGGTGTTCAACTGGTACCTGAGGGAAAACAGTGGTGTACACCAATCTGTGATGGCCTAGATCAGAATCCATAGCCAGTAAAAGCACATTAAGATATTTCAAGAGTGCTGGAAGCGGGGAGGTTTGCCACCACCATAGAGTAACGGTGAAGAGAGGCAAAAGTTTTGTTTTCTAGTAAAAGAAAAATAATTTTGAATTAAAGGTGCAGTAGCAACATAATAAGAAAATTATGTGCATAGATCCTAGATACTTTAAAACCAATTCACAAAATTCAGTGCTAGAGGGCATATAATTAATTGATAGTTTAAAATTACCTTCACAGTTTGTGTATAACATTAGTCTTTTGATGCTTGGACATCATTATATGCAAGATCATGAAAGTATTATATCAACTTTCATAGTTAAAGGCTCTCTGGAAATTTTATGTGTCCAAACTAAAGATATTAAAAGTTAAAACAGTGTTGATTTTTATTATAAATTAACTCTAAATTTGCTGCAGCTGATAATTTCATAACAATATTTTCTGGTGGATTTTAATTTTATAACTGTAATCTTAGGGAGAAAACTACGTCTATTTTGTCCAAAAACCATGATATAGATTATAGTTGGCTGTTCTGCTTTTCTTCAGTGGGGTTTATGCTTTTGATCTTAGCTGGACTATGAATTGGTTGTCTTTGCATATAAAACTACCTCATTGTCACCCTCTCCTAGAAATTGAACAGCCTGCATATTTTTTGAAGGGCCTCACTCTAATCTCACATGAAATCATAGTAAGTCATTTGTAATTCAGTGATCTTCTCCACTGTCATGCATAGAAAAAGGAAGTCCATGGAATACCAAGATAGCCACCTATCATTCTGAATAGCTTAATTTCCCTCTTAATTCCATCCTTTTCTTCCATTTAATTCCTTTGTTTCTTTTCAAAATTTCAATTTATTTATTAAGAGAGAATGAACTCTCTCGCTGTGTACAATGCCTAGCAAAATGCTATCTTCCTTTTCTGGCCTTTTACAGTGGCAGGAAGAACAGGAAATAATTGATTAATAAGATCTAAAAAGCCCCATGCTATTAGTCATTGAATTCTTTGTAGGTTTGGTTAATGAAATCCAGGTCAAAGCAATCCTTAGTCCTACCTTATTGTCTTAAAGAGCATTTTTTCTTCTCTTCATAAGACACTTGTACATGCATAGAAGCAGTTGTGCGGAAAACATATTTTTTAAAATGAACATGAGCTCTGCAGAAGAAGAAAATAAAATTAAGAAACACAAAATCACTTTTACTGCTGCTAAGGTCATTAGAAATATTGTGCACAGAGATTATTAAACTGATGTGAATAGCAGGTAGAGCCTTGGGGTCATTCTAATTGACAAAGGCCAGCTTTCACATTAGAGATTTTAAAACATGAGGTTCATTAATGTTTGCCTTCAGACACCATGGATGCTAATGTAGGAGCCAGGGAGAATGAATATTCTTGTCTTTGGTTACAATCTATAAGTTTATTTGTTTCAATGCACCAACATGACAACACACAGTCATAGTGTGGCAACTGGAATAGAATCCACATGTGACTCAGTCTTAGAATAAGAATTATGATCCAATAACTTAAAATCCTAGGTTTTTTAAGAAAATATTTGATTTAGATTTAGTCATTAGATTAGTCTTCTGGATTGTAATAATCCTCTGCCTCTATTCAGTTTGGTGTTGGTACTCAACCTGCTGTGGAGGTTTTCTCTGCAGGAGAGTTCAGCATCACACTGTCATTGTGCTACAGGATCAAGGTGTTCCCTTTTGAATTATTTGGAACACAGTAAGAGATTTATTCCTATTTATGCTGTCAGTGCTATTCAAAATGCTGTGAGAGGGTAGCACAGTTCTGAGCTGCTATTGGGCTGGTGGTTCACTGTTTTATTTCTTTCATCATAGTAAGAAACACTATTTATTCTCTTACTTAGAGCATATATAGGAAACCATACATCTCCTAGATGTGGACAGATGCTGAGGATTTCAGGCAGATCACAGTCCTGTGCATCTAGAAAGGGAGAGAACCCTGTCTTTCCAGACAGTCAGGCAGAGAGCTGACCCAAAGACATTTCAATCTCAGCACTTGGTTCATTTTTGTCAAAATAAAAGGGGTGCAGAGGTGTGTGAGGACAGATCTTCAGGCTTTCTTTAGCCTGATCACTTAGTTTATGTAATAATGAAAAGTTCTGTGAAGTTTTTTGTTGGTTTTTTATTTTTTGTTTGGTTTTTTTTTGGCAGGTTTTGAGCCATGTAAATTATTTGTTCTCTAGTTCTGCTTAGCATGAGAGGTTCTATTGCTCGTGTGTGTGAAGAGAAGAGGTCATGTTTGCTCTTTGAAGTCTTTGGTGAAGAACAACAGAATAGACTGGAGAAGCTAAAAAGAGTGGAAGGAGAATGGAGCATACCAGAGCTATATTATTTCTGGTTTTTAATGAGAAGTAAATTAATATGCCAGTGTGCAGTGATGACATAAGTTTCTAGGGGAAAAAAAAATGCATGAAACCAGGATTTTTCTTCCCCATGGAAAGTCTATGAAAAGTGAAGACCAGAAGCTATTCAATGAAGTTCATGTAGTCAAAATATCTCTTTTTTTTTTTATCTTTGGCTTCTATCTGCCACTGGGCACAATGCTGCGTTTCTTTTTACTCTCCTGTGTTTCTGTCAGTCCAACTGACTCGCACTGTTGGCCTCTCCAAAGGAATGGCTGCTGTGGACACGGCTGCCTCCCATTCACGTGGTGAGAGGAGAGATTCCCCACCATAAGATTAGGGCTGAAACAAAACAACAGTAAAAAGATCAGCTTGAGCAATTCAGCTGGGGATGCACTTGGGGTAAATAGAACAGTCTCAAATGTTAGAAAATAGCAACCAAAAGTTTAGTTTCTGGTCCTGTCATGAAAACTCAGCTAAACTGCTGCCGACAGCTTTCCTGACTTATGAAATGGTTAACATATTCAGTTGAATTTACTTGGGAAATTGTGGCAGCTTGTCAGATTCTGGCTTTTTTTCACAAATTAAATTCTAAATAAATACATGCTGAATAAGTTAAGGTGCAGCATTAATGTTATGATATTTTAATAACAGTTTTTTAGTCAAAACTTATGAAATCGTAAGAAACAAAACTCATAGCTGAATGCCATTATGGCTAAAATATAATTGTATTTACTAATCCTTCCATTTCTTAAAAACTATGATAGAATCTTTTTGCTTTTTTGAAACACTCTGGACAAAAGGGAAAGAACAAATTAAACTAAACAAAAGTTGGGAAAAGAGAGTATATTTAACCTTATGTAGTGGTTAAAATAACAGGAAAAAATAATAAATTAGAATGTTCTGAATTGGAAACTAGCTCTGAGTCTCATTAAAACCTTAACTGCTTTAGGCTTTCCCTTCTCTCACCTGCCACCCACTGATGACCTATGAGTCACCAAACTATTCCAGTTTCATCAGAAACCTTTACTAAATTATTTTAAACCTTAAAGCCCTATGCGATAGGAAAAAAAGAACACATCATCTTTTATACTTTTGAATTACAAGATTATAGATAACAGAAATCTCATTTCCCATTTATGCATTATATGTATATATGTATGAACTACTACAATATGCATAATTGTATAGGATTAAAGCTCATTAATGCAGTAAATGATGAAAACTGATGATGTTTTAGCTCATTACAGTTCACTGTTCATAAATCAACCCTTTCAGAAAATAACTAGAGGACTTTCAGATTTACTCAGAATATCAGCCTCTGGGCAGCAAATCCTGTTCATCAGGAAATATGATTCTTTTATGCTGGTTAGTACAACTCAAAAGGGATACTGATTGATTTTTTTTCATTCAGTAAAAATGAATAATAGCAAGGCACTGTTTCATCATTGTTTTTCTCTGTTAACAAGAGCTTAGCTGTAGTCATTGCCCAGATGCTTCTCAACAACCATATGCACAAGTAACTACCTGCTGTTTGTCTCATCAAGATACAAAAAACACCTCTGTGAATAACTGCTAAGTCATTTGAAACTTAAAGTCCCTTCTTGACTTGATGCAACTGCTCAGGAAGGCAGCTGGACCTGAGCATGTTAAATAGTAGGAGTGGTTTCTAACCACTGTACTATCCAAAAACTGAGATGCATGGTAAGGCTGCTTGGTTCCTGCCACATGCCCTGAGGAGCTGTCATTGGGAGTTCCTGCCTTTAGGAGAGGATTTGCAGATGTAGATTCGTTTGTGGGAAGGAATCACTGTTAGCTACAGCTCAGCTGAGGTTTAAGTCCACATCCTCTTCACACGCACTTTTCACATGTACTCTTCACAATGGGATTTTTCTAGTGGATGACTTAGATGCCTCCTCATTTGTCATTTCAGATGTTATTTATTTTGCCTCCAGGGTACTGTTCAGCCAGGGTTTCTGGCCAACCCTTCTTTGCTACTTCCCCTTAGAGTATGGGCTCGTATAAGTGCAAATCAAAATTATTTCCCTAAATTCACAGGACAAAGGAACACAGCCAACAAAAGACCTGATGGGTTGCATCAAATACTCAAAGTGTCAGTAGCAAAGTGGATAATACTTTGCAGTGTGCACAAATAGAGTGAGGTGAGGATGAGAAATGCATAGGGGTTTAGGCTTCTCTATGGTGAAGCACTTGTTTAAGTTCAAGCATGTGAATAGACTTTCAGAAATTATTACACATGCTTTAAGTTGCATTTAAGCATGTGACTAATAACTCTCAGGTTAGGACATTAATCCTGTCTGAGTGTCTTTATCAATAGGTAAGAGGATTGTTTAGATATAGTAATTTTTTGAATATGTTTCCATAACTTTGAAAAAATAGATCTATGTCACTGATACAGCTCATATGATGGAAAGAATCATTGAGAAATCAGTGTCAGTACCAAAACATAACCTTTTTGCTTTTAGACACACTGATATACCAGGATAACTTCTTTGTCTTGCTTAGTCTGAACTCTGTCATGGTATGCACTTCTAAATTTTTCTTTTATCTTCTTTTTTTTCTTTTTTTCTTTTTCTTTTCTCTTTTTTGTTTTCTTTATATATATCTATACATAATTAAATGGAAACAAAAGTAGTTCAGTCTTGCCTTTAAGATAAGCTTTACTTGTGACAAATCTCCCCTCTAGTCAGCTGTAAATTGATTTCAATATGTTGATTAAGAGGGAATCAAGTCTACCCATTGTGACTTTTTTTTTCTTTTGTTCTTCTTTTCCAGCAGGGTCCTGCTGGAGCAAGTGCAGATGAGGCCACCAAGATGGTTGCACAGATTTTGCATCTCTCCTATGAGAAAAGGCTGGGAGAACTGGGATTGCTCAGCCTGGAGAAGAGAAGGCTTTGGGGTGACCTAACTGTGGCCTTCCAGTCAGGGAAGGGAACCTACAGGAAAGGTGAAGAGGGACTTCTTAAAAGGGCGATTAGTGACAGGACACAGGGGAATGGCTTCAGACTGAAAAAGTTTAAATTAGAGATTAGGAAGAAATTCTGTACTGTGAGAGTGGTGAGGGACTGGCACAGGCTGTCTAGAGAAGTTGTGGATGTTCTATCCCTGGAAGTGTTCAAGACCAGGCTGGATGGAGTTCTGAGCAGCCTGATCCAGTGAAAGGCAGGGGGCTTGGAACTAGATGGTTTTTAATGTCCTTTTCAACTCAAACTATTATATGTGTCTATAATTCTACATATCTATATCAGAAAACTATCCTTTAAGAAAACGGTTAAATATCTGCTTGCACAACCTGTGTGAAAACAAAAGAAATCTGTAGATCTAGAATTATCAATAATTAGAATACATGGAATAAGGGCTGCATCATTTTGCTGAAGCATAGACCTCTCTTTCCTTGAGGTAGGTCACCAAAACTTGTTGCATTTTAAAATTAATTATTTTCAAGGGTTAAAAAATAATTTATAGGATATTTTATGCAGATTAAATAACTTTTGGTCCTTTTCAAAACCTGTAATAATGTAGATCATCTCAACTGCTGACCTTCAAAAGACTATATCTGACATTAGTGAGTTCTACTGAAGTGACTGCCTGCTCATTATGTTTGTAGCACACTGATTTTTTTAATCCTCACACCTTAAGAAGATTACATTGTTGTAGATAGTTGTTTCATTTTTATAAGCACCTTGTAAAACACTGAGTATTATTAGGGTAGAAACATTTTCTGCAGATTTTCTGGAAGCCTAATGTAACTTCTTCTTCTGAAATAATACAGGATAGCAAAAAAGAAAAATTCCACAGGATTTCTGGAATAAAAAGTATAGAGGAGGGAAGGGGTGCTGTTCTTCCCACAAAACTAAGGTCATGCATGAATTACTGCCTTGGTTTCAGCTAGAATGGTCACTTTTCTTGCCTGCTCTGGTGTAGAGCTGTGTTTTGGATTCTTTATGAGAATACCATGCTGATACCACCCTTATGTTTTGACTGTGGCTAAGTAGGGCTTACCCTAAATCCAGGACTTGGATCCCATGCCCTGACAGTGAGCACAACAGGGTGGGAGGGAGCATGGCTTGGACAGGTGACCCAAAGTGGCCAAAGGGATTTCCAGAAGATCATCCCCAGTACAGAAACTGGGGCAAGTTGGCCAGGAGTCACAGATTACTGCTTGGGGATGGATAGTGAGCAATGGTATTACTGTGCATCATTTATTTCTCTTGGGTTCTATTCTCTCTCTCATGTTGTTGTCTCCTTTTCCATTACAATTATTGTTATTATTAAATTTTAAATTGTTTCAGTTATTAAAATGTCCTTATCTCAGTGCACAGGTTTTAGGGTTTTTTTCCCAATTCTTCCCCCCATCTGTGGTGGTGTGTTTTTCTTTAATATGGGTTTGTATTGTAATTTCTTTAATAAATTGTTCCTGGTTTCCCCAGGGTGGTTGATTTGGTCCAAGTTATCTCCTCCCTTTCCAAGTTGTCCATCACTTCTTGATCTACCTGCTAAAGTTGTCAATCCTATGTTTAATCCACCCCTTGTTCTCAAATGTTTCCTTTCCAGATGTCAATTCTTCCCTGGGCCAACCATCTACTTGTTCCCCTTGGAAATCCCCTAAACCTCGAGGCTCCATTGGTTTGTTTAAATTGTACCCCTCCCTTGTATTCCTCCATTGGTTGTAATACTGTAAACGCTGCTTTGCCATCTCCCTCACTCCTTCCCCTGTTGGTTGAAGAATTG
>VZTB01011435.1:113396-147077 GCA_013397245.1 Thryothorus ludovicianus | reverse complement strand
CTCTCCTTGTACCTCCCCTGTTTAAAACTGCACAGCGCTGCTCTTGGTCTTTTCATCCGTGTCCCTCTCCTGGAATAAACATTCTTGAGGAACCACACGAGAGAGCCCTCCCTATTTTTGCCCCAATCCTCGACACAGCTACACTGAGTCTTGTTGAGAGCAACCTCAGTGCTGGGATCCAGAGCAGCCTCAGTGCTGGAATCCAGAGCAGCCTCAGTGCTGGGATATGGAACAGCCTCAGCACTGGGATCCAGAGCAGTCCCAGTGCTGGGATCCAGAGCAGTCCCAGTGCTGGGATCCAGAGCAGCCCCAGTGCTGGGATCCAGAGCAGCCTCAGTGCTGGGATCCAGAGCAGCCTCAGTGCTGGGATCCAGAGCAGCCTCAGTGCTGGGATCCAGAGCAGCCTCAGTGCTGGGATCCAGAGCAGCCTCAGTGCTGGGATCCAGAGCAGCCTCAGTGCTGGGATCCAGAGCAGCCTCAGTGCTGGGATCCAGAGCAGCCTCAGTGCTGGGATCCAGAGCAGCCTCAGTGCTGGGATCCAGAGCAGCCTCAGTGCTGGGATCCAGAGCAGCCTCAGTGCTGGGATCCAGAGCAGCCTCAGTGCTGGGATCCAGAGCAGCCTCAGTGCTGGGATCCAGAGCAGCCTCAGTGCTGGGATCCAGAGCAGCCTCAGTGCTGGGATCCAGAGCAGCCTCAGTGCTGGGATCCAGAGCAGCCTCAGTGCTGGGATCCAGAGCAGCCTCAGTGCTGGGATCCAGAGCAGCCTCAGTGCTGGGATCCAGAGCAGCCTCAGTGCTGGGATATGGAACAGCCTCAGCGCTGGGATGTGGAACAGCCTCAGTGCTGGGATCCAAAGCAGCCTCAGTGCTGGGATCCAGAGCAGCCTCAGTGCTGGGATCCAGAGCAGCCTCAGTGCTGGGATCCAGAGCAGTCCCAGTGCTGGGATCCAGAGCAGTCCCAGTGCTGGGATCCAGAGCAGCCCTGCCCTGCCACTGTCCAGTCCAACTGAGGTCCAGGGCTGGCCCCACTCGATGCTGCCCAGGAAAGAGCTAGCTGAGGTTTTCACCAGCAATAGTGTCACCCATCCCACTGTGGGGCTGGGCAGGGGGGCCAGAGGTGAGGGTGGTGATCAAGAAGTTGCATAGTACTTAGTTGCCACCTGGATTTAAACTTTGACAGTTATCACAAATGAAGAGTTGTATTTTCCTGCCTTTCTCTGCCACTGCTCTCTTTTCACTGTGCCCTTGTTTTTGTTTGCTTGTTTCTTAACAGAGTCTCTTTTTTGTCTCTGTGGCTGAAAAAGTTAATGGCCTTTAATTTTCTCTCTCCTATTCTTGTGGTCTAATGTTCCACAATATCAAAGAAACTCCTATGTTTCTTCATTCAAAATCTAACTCAGTTGCCTAAGAGTGACCCTTTGTCTTTTACTGTACTCTCTAACAAATTTAAATCTTATTCTTACCTCTTTCATATAGGCTGAGCTTTTTCTAATTAAAAAAATTCAAGTCTTAATAAACAAACATGGAGGTGGTAGAAAGTTCTGGATTAATTTTGGCCTACCATAATATGCTTTGTAAATAGCACATAATCCATGTTGGAATTATCTGTACCACTATTTAGGTATAAAAATAACAAAACAAATGGGTCTATAGTGGTAAATATGTCTTGTGCTGTCAAAGTAGCTGTACTTGTCTGTCTTCCAAGCAAAAAACCTTGAAAAGCATCATATCTTTTAAAATAACAAGGAGAAAAAAATACAGTAGTTAAACTCATGCCATCTCTCCGAAGGACAAGTGATACAATATTTCCTTAGCTATAGTAAAACTAGAGACAACCCACAGACATGGGTAGTTTGTGAGTGGGTAGCAGTACAGTCATGCCTGAGGAGTAATTGCATTGTAATTGGTATTTTTTGCTTTTGCTCTCACTCTATGCAGCTTCCAGCAAGTGGATACTCTTCTGCCCCCACACACTCTTAACTGCAAGGACTGGGGGAGTGCAGACAACTGGGAGGATTTCTAAAATGCTCCAAAGAAAACCAAACTTTTCTCTCATTATGTTTAACTATAAGACACATCTGTTTTGTTGTTGTAAAGCTGAGCCGTCTCAGTGTGAGGCCTTCAGGAACTCTCCAGAAACACACAGGGCTACACTAAGTTCTCTATAGTCTTCTCCTTCAGATTTCTTTTATCCCACAGTAATTGCCTCCTTACCTCTCAGCAGCTTTGTGCCAAAGGATGGTGAAAATAGATGGCCTTGCACTGTGAGTTAGCAAATAATCTCACATCCTTCTCGTACGTATATTGGGGGATATTGGTTCCAAAACAGATTACATTTTTTTTGTGAACCATCCTACTCTCCAGCCTCTAGAGTCATGTTCACAATCTTCCTTACTTTTACACAGCTGATAAGAATCCTGTGGAACACATTTGACCTTTATGTGGAAAAGCTTGTCACAGTGGCTAGAGAACACTGTAAAACGGGTAAGAGGTTTGACTCTCTTTTGAAGTCATCAACTCCCCAGAAAAGTAATATTTTTACCCACAGATTTCTCTATTCTACTCTCACATCAGTGAATCTGACTGGCAGATATTTTGCAGGGGAAGATTCTGGTGGAAACTATGTGTTCTTTTGGCTTTATTATTAAACTGTGTACTCTTCTCGCTGCTCTTCAAGACTTTGAGAGCAGAACTTAGATCAAGTGTTAGTTATCCTAAAGTTGTGGAAGGTGCTATTCTAAACTTAGATTGGATTTAATTTTCCTCATCTCTCCAAATTTAAGACTGCATCTATGTGCAAGACCAGTTAACTTTGATAGTAAGTCTGCTTTGACTCTTTGTGTTTGTAGCACAGCCAACTGTGTTACTTTTAGGAGCAGACCTTAAATTTGCCAACATTCCTGTGCTTTCTGTTATGATAGATTCATTCTCCTACACCTCTACAGAAAATGGGAGTGGCAGTCAGGGCTGTCTGTTAAGTACTGCTATTTCATGTTCCTCTGCCCATACTTTATGGAATCAGAGTTTGCAATGCACACATTAATTAAAGCAAAGAAGTGTGTATGGTAGACTGACACTAATCAGGGGAAGTATCAGCTTCTTATTGAATGAAACAATGCAGTTAGGCTTTCAATTGCAGAGATTGTATGACTAGAGAAAAATACAGAGCCTGATGCAGAAAAGTACAGCCAGCCTTACTAACGTGGTTTAACTACAGGTGTCTGCTAAGGAAGGCAGGAGCCTCCCTTGGAATGAAGAATATAAAACCCTTCCCTCCAAATTATTATAATTTTGAAATTAAGGGGGTCTCAGGCAAAGATATGGGAATAGGAATAACAGTTCTTTATTAGGAGAATTAAAATAAAACAAGCATAGAGCACTACAAAAAAAACCAAAACAAACCCACTGACAGAGTCAGAATACAACCTGACCTGCTGTGGGTCAGGGTGTTGGTGGCAGTCCCATTCCATGGTGGCTGCAGCCCTCCTGCAGTGGCAGCTGTGGCTCTGTTGGAGCAGTGATCCTGTAGAAAGGTGCAGCCTCTGCTGAAGGTCCAGTGGAGACAGATGGGCCTGGTCTTCCTCTNATACCTTTTTTTTGGTTACATTTTGCACTGCAACCCGTGATACTTTAGTGCACTAGTAAGCATTAGAGGTGTCAAGGGTAGTGTTGTCCCCAAGGCATATACATGCAGGACTGTGTCTTTTAGTGAAAGCTGGCTACAGTGTGAAGAGCATTACAAAAAGCAGACAGAACTGGTATTCTTGGTTTTGCCTCTGCAAAATTGAATCCTAGTGAAATATATTTAGGGACACCTAGAAATTTAGGAAAAAATATATGTTTTTAATATATTATATATATATATGTATATCTATATATATGTGCCTATATATATATGTACGTATCTATGTTTATATATCTCAAATTATGCTGGCCACACAAACCTAAAAGTGATCTAAAATTGCAAAAGTGATATGAAATTGCATCTTGAATCTTTCTCCAAACCAGTAAGGCAATGGTGAAAGAAATGGAAAAGAAGACAAATCCATGGGAAAAAATTTAAACAGACTGAAGATCTTATCAAATGTGTTGTATTTTATAAATGTCAATTAATTTTTTTTAGGAAAGACTTTGGTAACAAAAATGTCCACAGTCATTGTGATACAACACATGAACACAACTTCTCCTAGCAACTGACATGTTCTTGCTGTGGATAGTGGTCAAAAATTCAGTGTCTAAATATTTTTGAAGAAAATGAAAGCCCAAATATATTCTTCCCTTTCAACTCTTCAGAAGATAAAAACAGAGCTACTGGAAAACTCAAGACATAAAGATACAAAAAAATAAATCTGTTTTTTTAAGTGGTTTTATTTGACATCAGATAATGTTTGCTGCTGGGAATATTCTTCAACAAAGAGTTGACTATAGAAGAAATATAAGGTATTTCTTGAAAACTGATATATTTATATTTAAAACTGAGATATTTAAAAGGCAACCTTTCTTTAATTAAGAAATAGAGGTAGAAGAATATTTCAGTTTCCACGAAGTAGAGAAGTAAAAATGCTCAAAATGTGAACAAAAAACATAATATCTGTTACAGTTTGGGCACGATCACTAGATTATTTGATTTCTATTAGACGATTTCAATTCTATTTATCCAAAGTTTTCAGTGCTGCCAAACCCTGATCTTCTTGGTTTCAGGAATACAGGGAGGCTGGTACTATCTTCTTTAGAAATGTATGCCTACAAATTTTATCCATGCAAATTTTTCCCACTGTTAGGAAAGCTCAGTGATTGTAGGAGGGTTCACGGCTATAAACAGTTTGTAAATATTTTTCGTTAAAGTCGCTGCTGCTACCAATAAAAGGCCTCCATGTGTGCTATTGTGATTTGCTATTTTTATTTCTATACAAATCTGAAATAGTATTCCAGAATCCAATTTGGTTACATAAACTGAATTTTAATGGCTATGTTGAAGTTCTGTGTTTATTTTTTCTTAATTTCCAATTAATAGCAATTATTTGCAAATTTTAAAATATGTTGGTTATGATTTCAAAGTACCAGTCATATCATAATACTTTCTGGAATACAGCCAAAATGTTAAATGACAAAGCTTTACGTGCTAATTTTAAAAAATAATTGTTATCTCCTGTTACCCTGTCTGGCAACAAAAGAGTGTATGTATGCTAAGTAAGCCAGTTTATCCTTACTTATGAAAATACTGAAGTTCTGTTGTGCTGCAACATAGGCACACAGTTTGTGGTGATTTGGAATGGGGCAGCGGCCATGCCTCATCCCTAATGGGCTGCAGCTGTGTAAGACAGGTGAGGAGTGTTAAAGGTAAAAGAGACCAGGAATGCTGAGGTGAACAGACCAGTCAGAGAAGGGTAGAGAGGGCACAGAGGTGTAATGCATGTAGGATGAACGGTATAAAAGGCTGTATGGAAGAACAAGTCAGTAGTGCTTCCATTCAAGAGATCAGTTGTATGTTCTCCTTTGTCTGGTGACCCCCAATGTGATGAGAAGACATGATGCAAGAAGGGAGGCAGGAGAAGAGAACCATTGTAATATGTATTAAATGTGAGGAGCAGGCACTACATATTTTGTTTGATACGGTCGGAATGGTGTGAGAATGAAGGCATGGACTGCCTTCTTTGTTGAAACATGGGAAGAAGCAGGGCATGCACTGTGGCACCTGCCCACATTGGTGTACAAGATAGCCACAGGATCATCAAGCACTGGTCAAACAAGGGTGTCTCCTGAAAGATAGGAAAGAGTCTTTCACAAAAAGAAACTATCAGGAGGAATTTCTTTAAGACAAGATGAATAAACCAGAAGAAATTGTAAGAACTGGTCAAGAAAAGCTGTAGGCTGAAGGTGAAAAAGCAGCAAGTCTCTTTGAAGAAATGGGGAAAAAAAAAATCAGCACATCAAAAACTTAAGGTCCCAGGTCAATCAGCAGAAGGACTTAATTTCTAGTTTAAGTCAGCAAATGTCAGAAAAAGACTCTTCTGTTACCCAGGTCATAGTCACTGTCTAATGAAATGCTGACTTTTTCTAGAGTACATTAAATACCAAACTGCAAGACCTTGAAGCTGTTCATAATTCTTCAGAGAAAATGGGCAAGGAAAAGGAGAACCTAAAGAAGCTTCAAGTGTTGTTGATAGTAAAAAGTCACCTAATGCAAGAAGTTGAGAAATTAGGAAAGAGTGGAAAGGAAGAAATAGAAGAAGAGCAGAAAAAAGCAAAGGAGTTGTTGAAGCAAGTTAACAGATAAACTGAAACTAATTGAAAGAAAAAATAGTGATTTTGAGTCTCATCTTGGAAATTTGAAACTACAACCTATAGTAAAAAATGCCAAGGTAAGTGATCTGACCAAAATTTTATCTTCAAGAACATCCTATTCAGAGGAACTTCAGCACAACATTGCAGAACTGAATGCTGTTACATTTGAAAAAGAAAATATTTGCGAGCAGAACCTAAAATGTTTAGGAGAGAAGAACTGTATGCTTGCTCATCTGCAATCTGTGTTTGATAAAAGACCAAGGACATATCAAGAGGAATGTTCTCAGTTGCTCTGAACTCTTGAAGAGGTAAAGTCTGAATTTAGAAGAAAAAAATTGTTAAAAAATTCCTGTCTAGAAGAGACTAGTTCAAGTGCTGGAGGCAGGAATGAATGTCTGAATGCCAACAATGATGTTAATGCAGAAATGAATTACAAAAAGAAATAGAAGCTTTACAGAGAGACTTTTTGGTCATGAAAGAAGATAAGAAAAAATTCAAGCAAGGAAGTGAAGAACACATAAAATTGGCAGCAGATTTTAATTAACAAAAAACCCACCTTGAGCAACTCAAAGAAGAATATAAAGCAAGAAACAAGACTCAGGTTGCATCCTTGAAAGAGTCAGGAAACGTGTTCACCTCAGTATGTGAAGACACTGAGTTAAAAGAACTAAGAAGTGAATTCCCTTCAATGGAATTTAGAAGGAGAAGTAACCACTTTTCAACTATCAGAAACTGATTGCTCTAAGAAAACTAAACTGAGAGAAGCAACAGAATGTGAAATCCAGAAACAAATTAAAACAGTAGAAAAGCCACTAGCAAAACCTGAAAATCTAAATGTTTCCAAATCTCAAGAGCACAGAGCTGTAACAGAGGAGAAATCCAGAGAGCACCCCCAAAGGAAATTACAGACAGCTTTAGTATCTTTTTTTTAGTATTTTTATAGAAGCCCTGAGAAAAAATAAGTGTCTAGAAGAACAGATTGATCAGCTAATGTTAGAAAGAGAAGAACAAGATCAAGTGCTTAAAGCCAAATCAAAAAAGGGCAACAGCCTAGCTCTGCTACTAGTAACACAAAAGCAAAAATATTGGAAGCTAAATAATCAGTGCAAAGTGTTTCTTTCTTAATAGAACCTACGTATTGTATTTAAACATGTCTTTTTACCTATTAGTCCCACATGAAATATAGTAGAATAGTAGTATAGTATATGTCATAATATCCATTTACCTAAACATGTCTTTATTGAAATGCTGCAATTTTATAATTTAAAAATGAAGGGGGAGTTGTGGGAGGACGGATAGAGTTAGTGATAAGGGCTGTCTTGCCTCTGAAAAAATGCAGTTGTGCCATCTACCAAAGAGTGGGAATAGCCTTACCCTCACAACTATGGATGGATTTTATGAAAATGAGTATGAAACTGCACAAGGAGAAGAGTTGAAAACAACAAGACAAGAGGGAGAGAAGCAGCAAGCAGAGACATTACTTCAGCAAATAGAAGAACTGAAATTACAGAAGACAAAAGCAACAAAAACTGAAACAGGAACATGAGAACTTACTAAAGCAGCAGTGGGAGATAGAAACAGAGCAGTTCTATTATTCAATACAATGTGTTTATTTGCTGGTGAAACATACATGTTGTATTTGTAATTGCAGCTATTAATCTTTGTCAATATTCTGTAGGCATAAGTATGAAAGTTAATTCCATAAGTACAAGTATAAAAACTCTGATGATACATGATGTAAGTTTGGGAAATGAATCAAGGCAAGTACATGGACACATTCCAGAGCTAATGGAATTTACATAAAAAGATAATACTACCGTGTTTACTATTTCTTCTGCAAGGGCCCTGTAGACATGTAGATGCTAGACATGGCATCTATTTAAAAAGAAAATAAAGGGGGAATTGTAGGCACACAGTTTGTGGTGATTGGGGATGGGCTGGTGGCTGAGCCTCATCCCTCATGGGCTACAGCTGTGTATGACAGGTGAAGAGTGTTAAAGGTAAAGACACAAAGAATGCTGAGGTGGATGGGCCAATCATAGACGGGTAGAGAGGGCACAGAGGTGTAATGCACGTAGGATGAACGGTATAAAAGGTTTTATAGAAGAACGAAAAATCGGTAGTGCTGGAACCATTTAAGAGGTTAGTTATACATTCTCCTTCACTGCAGTATGCTTTCAAAGTTGCAGTAGACACAGCAGTAACAAGCTCTACTCTATGGAAAACATAGATTAAATATATTTTTGCAGTTTTAGTTTGACAACCATTTTTGGTCTTCAAGAAACAGCAACAGAAAAAGCATATAAAACAGTATTTAGGTGTTAGTGTTTGTACCAGTTGAAAGTAAAATTATTTCAGGTATGTGTCTATTGCTAGGAGCTAATGAAAACTTGTTGAAATGTTAACTTCTAAGTTACAGTTCAGTTTGTGCTTAATTTTAAGTAATGGCATTAAACCTGATAGAATCATATAAAAAAAAGGTACAGAAAAACACTGTGGAATACAATTAAGAAAGTAAGAGAAATTTTAAAAATATACAAAAGGCTTCAGTTATAAAGTTGATTAATGAATGGAACTACCTATTAAGACATCAGTTCTCTATATTTTATTAGACTAAGTTAGGTGATTTTCTGTGTATGTGCATTATGTGTGTCAGTCTGGGGTAGCATAAGTGAAAATATCAAAATATCATAATGCCTTTAGTCAGGTAATGATGATGTATTAGGAATCTCTAATGGTGACATTGTGCTACTTGTTGAACTGGCCTTGTGTATTATTGTGTGTTTTCCCATCTAGAGTAAATTCTTACACTCCATGCAGATCTCTACTGGACAGCATAGCCTTGAGGAGACAGAACATTACATTTGCTATATTTTTGGAATTACAGGCTGCAAGATCCTTTTTCAGCTTTCCGTGGCTTTCAAATAGCAAGAGATTCCTGTGAAAGCCTATTACCTGTAGCAATTGAATGTCTTCAAGAATTGTAGGGTAGCTTCTTACATTTGAGAAGTCCTGGAGGTGCAATGAAGTTTCCAGTGACTAGAAAAGTAGAAACGTAATCCCTGTTTTTTAGTAAGGGAAAAAAGGAAGACCTGTGCCACTAGTCTAGTCCATCTCACCTCTGTGCCTAGCAGGATCTTGGAGTAGGTCCTTCTAGAAATCATGCTATGGATAATGAAAAATAAGAAGGTGATTGATCACAGCTAACATGGTTTCACTAAGGTTAAATTACGCAGGAAAAGATTTGGTGCCCTTCTACACTAGAATTGCCACATTGGTGGAAGAGGGAAAAGCAACTGACTTGTGCAAAGCATTTGACATTGTCCTGCATGACTTTTTTGTCTCTACACTGGAGAGACAAGGATTTTGATTGAGCTGGCAACATGTACTTTCAGCCTAGGAAGTCAGCCCTGGGGTGTGATGAGCAGGTCAAGGAGGGTGATTTCCTCATCATCTTGTGAGAAGCTGTTGTGAGACTTTATCTGGAGCACTGTGTCCTGCTCTGGAGACCCTGACATAGGAAGGACAAAGACCTCAGGAGTGAGTTCAGAGGAGGCCATGAAGGTGATCAGAGGGCTGGAGCACCTCTACTGTGAAAACAGGCTGAGAGACCTGGTGTTGTTAAGCCTGGAGAAGAGAAGGCTCTGGGGTGCCTTAAAGGACTACTGCAAGGAAGACGGAGAGGGACTTTTCACAAGGGCCTGTAGTAGTGACAGAACAAGGGAGAATGGTTTTAAACTGAAAGAGGTCAGGGTTAGATTAGATATTAGAACGAAATTCTTTACTGTGAGAGAAGTGAAGCACCAGCACAGGTTGCCTAGAGAAGCTGTGCCTCCCTGGAACTGTTCAAGGGAAGGCAGGATAGGGCCTTGAGCAAGTTGGTCTAGTGGAAAGTTCCCTGCCCCTGGGAGGGTGTTGGAACTAGACAATCCTCAAGGTCTCTTCCAACCCAAACCATTCTACGACTCTGTGAATAGTTATAGTACCAGCTGATATCTTTGGTTAGGATTAAGTTATCATTGAGTACAAGATCGGCATTATGAAGTGATTCTGAATATTTCTTCTCTCTAATGTAAGAAAAACCACAGAGTATTATGAAATGCTGTAGATGAGGCCACATAACAAAAGCTGTGAAAATGAGATAGAGTAGGCTACTTTTCATTTTAGCTACAGCTTATCAATATGATTCATTCTATACAAGATAGGAAATAAGCTCCCCATTCTGACTGTTTTAACTCTACATTAATAGGAAATACATGTCAAACATTTGCCTAAAACTGTGTTCTTCTATTGAATCTTCAGAGACCTGAATAACAACATTGTTCTTTAAAGTGCTGAGCTTTCAATTGCAACCTGTGATACTTCAATGCAACCCAAAACAAGAGAAATATTTTAATAATGATCTGTTTTAATCCTGGTCTGTATCAAAAACAGTGTGACCAGGCCAGTGATTTTCCCCCTGTACTCAGCACTGGTGAGGCTCAGGATAGACCTCAGTGTTCTCTACATCTCCCTGGAAGGAGGCTGTAGCCAGGTAGGGATTAACCCTTTCTCCCAGGCACTAGCAACAGGATGAGAGGAAATGGTTTTCATCTGTGCCAGGAAAGGTTCAGGCTGGATATCAGGAGGAATTTCTTCCCCGAAAATATGGCTAAGCATTGGAACAGTCTACCCAGGAAGGTGGTGGAGTCACCATCCATGGAAGCATTCAAGGAATGACTGGATATGGCATTCAGAGCTGTGGTTCAGTTGTCATAGTACTGTTGTTCCAAGATTGGAGTTGATTGGAGGTCTTTTTCTTTCCTTAATGATTCCATCATTCTAATTTTCTTTCTTTTTTTTCTTTTTTTTGGTCTAGAAAAATAGCTATAAGGAAAGAGGAAGGAAAGAAGAAAGGAAGGAAGGAAAATAAAGAGAGAAAGATAAATATGATATCACCTTTAAACCACTTGGAGTGCTGACTGGGTTTGGAAAGTACAGAACAAAAAAACCTGATAAAACTCTTAAGTGCCTCAACCCACATATTGATCACAAGCAACAATGCTTACAGAACTCTTGGTCTGACCAAGAAGTGCAGTAATGTGTGGGTTAACATGAAAAGATATCTCCCTGAAGACAGTAATCCTTCTTACAAGATGAGTTTTGAAAGCTTTAGATTATAAACTCAACATTTCCATAATAGGCATAGCAGAGGAAAGATTCACTTCTGTCCCCCAGGAGCATTCCCAAAGGTTGTTCCCTTGATAGCAATCCAGCCAGGACTATCTTCACATAATTAGATGCTCCTGAGTTGTCTCTGTAGGATCTTAATTTTTTCCAACCTGCCTGCCAACAGATAGCTTCAGTGGATGCTGAACTCTTTGATTCATGAGTGTCAAGCAGCCTGATGATCAGATTAGTCACTCTGGCTACTTGCACAATGTTTTAGGACCACACAAATCAAAGTAGCAGTTTCTGGCCATCTGCTTATGTGCATTAAGGTGTGTGTGTCCAACCACACTGTGATTAGTAATTAGGATTAACTTGGACATGGTGTCAGCAGCTGCTGAGACCTGCAAGAGTGAAGAACTGTACATTATGTGAACATATATGACTTAACAAGGGAGCAAATGCCTCTTCAGAGTGTATTATCTTCCCCCACGGACTGTTTGTCTCTTTTTTTGTCCCTCTCAGTCCAGAAAATATATACCCTAGGGCATGTCATGGAAAGCAGAGGAAATTTTTAAATAAGTGTCTAGGAAAATATGGTTTTCTCTGCTGGTAACTTGCATTTCTGTGAAATGGCCAAACGGGTAATGGAGAGAGGCCCCTTAGAATTCTGAAGAACTTAGAGGGAGGTAGATATTATTGACATCAGGATGTGGCATGAAGTACAAGCCATATGTACAGACCATGGAATGAGGTATGGTGAAATACCTTTTTCAGATCTGCTTCTAACCAGGTTGCAGCAGTTTCCAATCCTTTTCATTCCCGTTTCATATTCCATTTCCCCAGGGAAATGATACCTGGCCATAGAAAAGCACTTTCAAGCATGTCTTCCTATTGAACCAAGTCCTCAAGTGCTTCTGCTGCAAGGCAGCACACTCAGACTGTGAACTTGGCCTGTAGGCTGTTATTGCTGGTAGTCTGGTCAGGTTTTGTAGACACAATAGTTGGAAAGGCTCTTCAGGGGAACCAAAGAAGTTTCAAGTGGTTACACAGTCTTAGCTTGAAGTAAATATCACAGATCTTTCAGGTTGAGAATTGAAGTGGAGGAAAGAATTTTGACTCATTAGTCAGGTAGAGTACATTGAGTTATTCCACAATAGAAAGGTCAACCTGATTCTTCCAGACAGTTTAACAAATGAGTGACCCCTTTTTTTTTAAATAGTAGTTCAGATATCCCCAACCTTTCTTTGGATTAACTTCAGCAAAATATTTCCCAATTGTTATTCTACATGCTCATATGTCAACTAATTCTTTACTTAATTTGTTAATTGACTGTTCTTTAAACAATTATCACTGTCAAAGTCATTAGTTGTCACGACAAGAAAAGATTCCTTCTATAGTATTAGACAGCAATCTGAAGGAATATTGACAGAGGTGCAGATTTTCTGTTTTGTGGAAAGATATTAAAGGTATCATAATGAAAAATTTTCTAAGCAGTACTGATAAGAAAAGCAGCTGGCTGGTGTGACGAAAGCATTTTGTGTATAAATATTTCTGATTTTCATTTTAATGTAACGATTTTCTGTTCTACTTAGTGGCTGAGAATCTAACTCTTGCAAGACTACAGGTACATACTGATAGTGTGCTCTGAAATATGGATTTCTCATTTTTGTTTTTAGATTGTTGCTCAAAAATGTAGGAAATGAGCAATTACAGTAAATAATTTGCATAGACTGAGTCCACACAGATTACTAGCACAGTAAAGGATGTCATGTTCTAATCACTAAAACTGACTACTGATTCAGTAACAAGAAAGAAAACGTAGGAATATTTTCAAAAAATATTTAGTTTACAGGCAACTGTCACACGAAAAAGAGAGAAGAAAATACAGAATTCTATTTGAATAACTTAGAAAATGGTTCAGGGTGATAGGGTATGGTAGCTAGGATTCAAATTTAAGCAAGATTTCTTGAAAAAAAATCCAGTAACTTTGCATGTCAAAGCTCTTAAAAATAGTTGTCGTTAAGATCATTAAATAAACCATTGATCTGCTACTTCTCAAATCAGCAAAACATTATCAAATTTAAAAAAAAAGCAAATACTTCCTGATAAATTTTCAGATATTTCTCGAAAAAATGACAACAATAAAGAGGCAGTAAAGACGAAAAAGAACAACTACAAGTATATGAAGACATTCAGAGACAAAAATCAAAATTAAAAGTCTCAACTTTCATTGAGAGCTGAGACCATCAAGTGTTTACAGAGATTGGTCCTATACAATGCACAATATTTCAAATAAAAGATGGTCATATCGTAATGATTACCTGCTGCACTGAACATAGTTTTTCTGTACAATGCGTTCCTCTCCTTCACTATGAGCAGTGTTGTCAAGAGAAAATAAGTTTTATAAGAACCTGCACTGGGGAAGGAGTTGAGGGCCTGTAACCCCTGCTGCCCATCACACGGATGTCCTGGAAGTGGGCAGTAGCTGCCTTTTAGTGTGCTGTTCCACAGCCAGATGATTCAGTTCCATGAGAAATCCTTTTACCACCTCATCTTATTCAGTGAAGCATTAGTTTTTATGCTGTTCTCTTTTCTGCCGTCTCTTCTCTAGGGCTGTGAAATACTTCTGGGCAGAAGGGAGATGGGAAACAAAGAGTATTTCATGGTTCAGGTCAGGTAATGATTTCAAGGATTGGTTGCAGAAGAGAGTGCACAGGCAGCTAGGGAGTTAAAATACATAGCACCAGCTACTCTACATTTCACCCACAGCCACATGCTTTTGAGAAAGAGATGCATGAGGGAGCTTTGACTGCTTTCAGAAGTGATTCTGGTGTTTAAAGGTCATTGGCATTGTCCCTCCTCTAGCATAAATGGAAGCTGCTTGTCCCACCTGGCCTTCTGTACAGCCAAGCCCTAAAGGGCCTTACTGAGTGGATTCCCAAAGTTCCACAGCAGCCTAATCAGGTTGCCCCAGTTTCCTCACTCTGGGCGTCTCCACACTCCAGACTAGGGAAACGAAGTACCCAGTAGATGTGCTGTGAGTAATAACCATTGTGGTAAGAGGTATATGGAAGATATTGCTTCAGCTGTCTGCATTAATTATTTATTAGTGGTCTCATCAGGAGGAGCATCAGCTCTGAGGTGGGATATATGGGATAATTTCATGATCTGTCTTGGGGCAGGAAATGCAACTGGACAGTAATTTACAAAGAAATAACATAACCTCCAGCTCCTCAGAACTGGCACCACCCTGTCACATCTCATCATCATTCAAGTGTGAAACAGCTGCCTGTCTCCATCCACCTCAGGGTTTCAGCCATAAGAATTTCTGAAATACCTTTTTTAAGCTTACAAGACTTTTTAAAACATGCATAAGGCTTGAACATGGATTGTTACTCCATTTTCATAGGCACCTTCACAGCCAACTTCTGCTCTGATGAGACATGTCAAACATCTGCTTTTAGAAAGCAGCTCAGGTCTTTGTACAGCCTTAAAAGGGTAGTTTATTGCATCTCATTTTTGATAGTATGCATGCTTTAGGATACAACCATAATTGATCTCATGTCTCTTAGCTGTATTTTGGTCTCAAAAACAAAGCTTAACAAAGAAATATTTTACCTTTACATATATAAAAAACCAGTTTAGCAGGAAGGTAAATTGCTGTTAGTTGTTTGAAAGAAGTGAAAAGGAGAGAAAATTAATTTGGTCCAAAATAGATGGTAAAAATTGAGTTTACAGTTTCTCAGTGGAGTTAGTTATTACTTAATAAAATTAATTTCTTGAGTAAAACAGTAGCTGCTAATGATCCAGAGTTCATGGTGTACACTTTTGAGGGTGGTGGATATGCTCCAGATGAGCACTATGCTGGTTTTATGGACAGAACACCACTAGAAGCTGGTGTGCATCTTCTGCTTTAGTTCTACTCTGCACACCCCAATGTTGCTCTCGTATGTGAACCACATTGGTTCACATGGGCACAGTGGAAATGGTTCACTTCACACAAAAAAGCTCCCAGGTTGCATCTACTTCAGTGATTTAGTTTGATATGTGACTCTGGATGTGAGGGAGGGATGCCCGCTAAACCCCCAATAATCCAGTGTATTCTATCCATTGGATGAATGGGAAGATGTGGCTAAAAGGTAACTTTTCCACTGGCTGTGCTACTGCCACACAACTCAGGCTGCTATCAGATGCCAGACCACCAACAGAAAGGAGGATCTGAATATGTCAGTTGATTTCCCTCAGGTATACTGGAACAATTATTCTGGGACAATGTTCTTGAAATCCCCTGGGTATAATCCTTCATGTAGAAATTCAGAAAGTAGGGGAGAATTCCCAGCTTTGAAAGCGTTGCCACCAGGTGACAGAACATCTTTTGTTTTACTTTGTAGGTACTGTTTTTGTGGAACAGGAATATTACCCATCAACTGTATATTTGTTTGGGTTTGTTTCCTTGTTTGTTGCGTCAATAAAATCTGCACCTGTTTGTTTTGGCACCAGGAACGTTTTGTTATCTGGCCTGTGTAAACATTTCCCACTTGCCTTGCTTATCTCTCCTCCAGATGAATACCCACTACTCTTGTTGTAGGTAATTAGTAGACCAGTTAATCCAGGAGAGGCAAATTCTCCGGGACATCTGCAAACACTTTTTTTTTAACATGTGTTAGAAATTATGAGAGAGGATTTTTTAATTTAAGATGCATAGGAAGAAAGAAAATGCGTTTCTCGATGATATGCTGTTATGATGAGCAGGCATTAATAATTGACATTCGTGGTGAGACAGAAGGCAGCACACACTCTGAGGGACTGTGATGATATCATGGTAACCATGAGAGCAAAGCCCAAGTGGTCTGTGATGACGGCAGATATGAGCATTTCTTTATACAAGCTGTTCCTCTGTTGGGCAGTTTATATTTGATGGAAATCCGTTTATTAAACTCATACGTAAAATACCCACACGTACTCCTGAAAGTTTGCTGGGGACAGGATTGGGTCAGCTCAGTTGCACACACATGGGGAGAATGAGCAGCTACTAACAAGCATCACCCCAGCAAAATGAAGTAGAATTTCTGTCCTTGTGTTGCAAGGGGAATAGCTGTGCTGCAAGGGAGGAACCTGCAGATGGATGAGCCTGTTTTCCACCACCAGTAGGTGAGATTTTCATCCTGTGTGCCCAGGATGCAGCCTGCTTTATGAGAGATTATACATAGCTCCTATGAATTGTTGTAGTTGCAGTTTCCTTTGGTAATCTCAGTCCTGTCCCAAATATAGTGCAAAGATGTATCTCATCTGTGGTTACTGGCATGCATCTCCTGTATTTGTGTAACTTAAAGAGAGTATGATCATACAGAGAGCTGCCTGTATTCCTCACACCCTCACAAAACAGTGACAAAGACTGTTTTCTCAGATCTCTTTTTTTTCACTTAATAATACACTTATCAAAATACAAATAGTTATTATTTTCACTCTAATCATTTAGCAACTCAGTTAACTTGGTGGTAATCACCTCAAAGTGCAGCATTTTGACTCAGGTCACGTCTTTTCAGAATGGTGAAAACGGGCAGCTTTGGAGCTGAGTGTGGCACACATCAGTGGACCTCCAACCCATTTTTTGCTGAGGTGTAAGTATCTCAGGTTTCTGCTGCCTTTCCTTTTCCAGGAGGGAAGGATGCCTGCTAGCATGACCTGCATGTTTCAACGTGTTTAACCAAGGCCTTTTTGTACATTCTTAATTTTCATTGATGTTCAGGTGTTCTGTTTAGCTGCATGAGTTGGTAAAGAAACTGACTTTTGAGATTCAAAATCAGTCTGGTGTGTGAATTTCTTCAATGGAAGAGAGGTCTCTGCCTTCACAACAGCACTGTGACAAGGGACCAGCCATTACTGGATACTCCTATCTGTAGTTGTAAATATGTGTGCCTGGGATAATTAATATGTAGCATGATGCTGAGGAGCACTTGACATAAAATGTGTTCTTGGTCTCTGCTCTGGTATGCAACTCTGCTGTATAAACCTCTGTTTCGGCTGTAGTATTTCTTCAGGCTAAGTATGAGCAGGGTTGTCATATTTTATTTGTCTTGTCCTTTGCCTAAAGGATGACAAAGTCCTGAAAAATTTTAGACATAAGATTTATGCTCTTATCCCCAGTCTTCAAAGTTGTGGACCGGGCTCTCAAATGCTGCCATTAATTGAATATTTTTGTTAGTTTATTTCTTCTTCTGCCTGAATACAGTGCTTAGGCAGTTTTAAAATTCTTTTTCTTAGCTGATAGCTTTGTTTAATGGAAATACATCCACATAACTTTAGAAAGCATAAACCTGTAAACTCAAATAAGTATGTATTTACGTGTTTAGAGAAAAAGAAATGTTGGTTGGAAAAAAGGAAAGTGCTTCAACATTGGAGTTTTAGTTATCACTGCAATGTAAGGTATTGAATAATGGTAATTCTAGGTAGTTCTTTAAATTAAGATGTGATCAGCTTAGTATATAAGAAAATTTTTGATAGAATGGAAATGGAATTAATATGTACTTTAAAATTCCTCACTGTCCAGAGGGATGGGTAAGGATTGCTGCCTGTGTTCCTCTGATTTTCACCATACACCATCTGTAATTAAGTTATGTGGATGACCTCTTAGGCTTTTCTTGTTATCATTTGTTTTAGTATTATTTCCATATAAGCTAAAGTATTTAACAATAAAAATTATTTAAAAATTGATAAGAAAACATAAATATAACAAAAATGTACCTCATTTATTTTTCTTCTCCTTCCCTTGGTACTCAAATGTTCTATGTGAAGACAAAATATTTGAGTGACCTGGGGGAGAGAGGAAGAAAGGTTCAGTGACAGGAAATTCTGAACTCCATCTTTATGAATGACAGACCCATTTCAGGTAAATACAAACTTTTCTGCTGTCTGTTCAGAGAAACTGTGGAGCTTACTGCTCTTCACTTGCACTCACTCCTCAGACATTCATTGCAACAAGGTAGGTTAAAAGACAAGTTTCTACAAAGTCTGAGAATCACCCTTCAAAGTTGAAAAATTTACATTTTATTTTCACCCTGTTTTTCCCCAGGGTTAAAGAGCTATTATGTGTGGGATTTCTCTACCCAAATGAACATGTTTAGTTTCTACGAGTGTTCAGATTTAGCTTAGAAGAAAGTATTCATCAATTTCAACTTTCTGGTTTGTGCCAATCCAACTTATTACAGGCTTGAAAGGCCAAAGTCAAATGCAAAAACTGGCATTAGTTTTCCCATTACAAAAAGTAAGAAGTATACAGTATTGGCATAAACCCTGTATTTCCTCTTTTAGAACACAAGGTTTAAGTAAACACCACATTTTTATTCCAATAAATAGCATCTCTTCCAAGGAAACTAAATAAAGTAGCTCTTCCTGTTTACTTTGTATAGGAATCATTTGTTGAGAACTGAGTTCTCGTATCTGAACAGCACAAGGAACAACTATTTTCTCATTAATGACAATTATTACATCTATTTCTCTCAGCAGGAGTGTCAGGTCAGGCTGTTCTTGGCATGATGTCAGCAGTTCATACCTGTCATGTGGAGTTATTTTCCACAGGCTTATTTTCAGACCAAACTGAGTTCCCTGGTCACATTCACATGATTTCATACTCAATAACTTGAGTGTAATGTGGTGAGTGACAAGTGGAGAGGAGAAAGGGTCTGTTTGAAAAGATGATGCTGAACTTGGAGGAATGTCTGTGGAACTAGCATTTCAAAACTGTCCTTTCTAGGATGGCCTTCCTTATTCCTACCTAAGACTTAAAGCATCTCCAGTTAGACAGGTTTATCTTGGAATCCAGCTCAGGTGTTTTGCCACACATAGGCTCCATATTCTTTGTTTGACAATCAGTGTTCAATATTGGTTTCTCATCTCACCTGCTTTTTCCAAGAGTTCTTAAGATTGTCTTTTCAGATTTAGATAGTTGCACTGATTTGTTTTGCTTTACATGAAATATCTTTGACTATGATTTAATCCATTGCTGTGTATTGATTTTTTTGTCTAATATTTCAGGTGCAACATGAAAGTTGTTTAAGTTTCGCAATAAAGTTATTTTGGTTTCAAGAACACCACCTAAATATTTTCCCTTTAGTTTTAATTTTAGTACATTGTAACAAATTCTGTATTTTCCAGGTTGTTTGAAACAGTAATGATATGCTTTTATATATGAATACTGTGAGTATTCAAACAGGTTTTACTCTCTAAAACTGAATAAAAACACATTTCTCTGTTTTACTTTGAAGATTAAATTAAAATCATAGAAGCATAGAACATCTTGAGTTGGAAGGGATGCTTAAGGAGCATTCATGTCCAGCTCCTGGCCCTGCACAGGACTACTCCAAGTTTAACACCACATACATGACACCAGTGTGCAAAATTATTTTACTAAAATTTTGGTAGCAGATACATGTATTTAATGCTAAAAATTAAATTTTAAATGGGAATTATGAATTCTGGCTATGAATCTCTTTTTCTTTTTTTTTTTTACCAAGCAGGCAATATAGAAGAATTCTTAATGTGAGATATTTTCACAAATTGCACTGTACTAGCTGAAGATGGAGTAGAAATTTGACTGATATTGATGGACATTTCTGCATTAGTACTGGGCAGGAATACACACTAGCTAATTATAGCATAGGATAAATCTCCCTAACTTCTTGGAGCAGTCAGTGGAGAGAGAGCAACTTTTCCAAGGGACAGTTTAGAGCAGGAGCCTAGCACAGCTGTTTTTGTTTGTGCCCTGAAGGATCATGTGGTAGAGTCCTGTCAGCCTCTAATTATCTGCATAACCTAAGGTTGTGTAAGATCCAATGTTATAGCAGCTAATCCTTCCACATGGCAATTAGATAAGTGTTATGATATAAAATGGCAATATTCATTTTAACTTTACATAGAGGAGAAAGCTGCAATGTTGGTAGGTACTGTAAAAACGCCTGCTACAAAATTATACTAATGCACATTATTATTTTCAATGAAAATACATGAAGACAATAAGATTAGCAGCTGAATATTTAAGCTGCCTTTTAGGCAGATTTCTTGAAAACAAATAAGGGGTCAGTAAAGGAAGAATGTGTCCCATTATTCAGTAGTTAATAGGTACCATTACTCTCTATCCCTGATTAGTAAAGCTTCTTTAGGCACGCACACCACACACACACATATCATTTTTTTGAAAAGCAATCTGAAAGATTTATTGTATCTTGGCTTTAAATTTTAAGGGAAAAAGTTAAAAAATGTAGTAACTCTGAGTCTAGGCATTTCAAGTTGTAATAACAGAAAGTCTCATGAAAGTGTCACAAGTCCCAGCACTATCAGGGAAAAAAGTTCTTATGGTTTCTTCTTAAATCCCTACAAATGTCAGTTTCCTTTGGTCAAATCATTACACTATGTATTCTTGTTAGGACAGTTTTTTTCCCAAGGATTATATATTTCACTTTCTTGGCTCATCTTACTGCACCCTGAGGCATTCCCAGCTTTGTTCTTAATCCAGTTATCAGTTCCACATGTCATCAAAGGAGTACACAGGCTCTGGGTGCCTGTTTAATACCCTACTTTTAGTTTCGCTTTCTCAATTTACTGAACAGCTGCACAGGAAAAAACCTGAAAGCCACATGTGTTTAAAACATGCAGTCATGTTAATAATATGACTGTAAAAACCAGCAATATTTAAACTATTAATTTAATCAAGGCAAATATAATCTTATGGCACACACTTTAACGTTGCAAAAATCACAAGATTCATCACTGTCTGCAACCTAAAAATTGTGTTGAAAGAGATATACTGGAATTAAGCTATCTGCTAAAAAAATAAGCAAAGTAAGCTGCAGCATTGTGGTATTATCTAACATTTAATTGACATTCAGGAAGCCTGAGGCTGCTCTGGGATGTGTGTGTACTTTTCAAGAGCAGTGCTGTTTTAATTAGGCTGCATTAGGCTCTGCCTCCAGCTGCTAATTCCTCCCATTCCCTTTCAGTATGCTGGGGAAAGCTAGGTGCACAACAGAGAAGTTCAACCAACTCAAACCCATTATTTTCTCTGCTGGACACCTCTCAGGGAGATCAGTTCCCCACTTGGGTTCCCAGTGTGGATGAGTAAACACTCATGCCAGGAGAAAAAAAGAGATAATAAAATACTAGGAATGAGAGGTCAAGATTCTTTAATTGGTCAAAGGCTACTGGAAGTTTTAGAGAGAGTAGAGAAACCTTTCACACCTTCTCATGTCAGTAAAGTTCAAGTAATTTATACTTTTCCTTACATGTACATCAAGAACTCTTTAATATATACATATATATCAAAGATTGTGAAGGAGTGGACTAAATAACCAGTCTGTCATAGTTTAGGTATGGAATTCTCCATGCCTCTATGGAACTGCCACAGCATTTTTCTTTCAAATATTCTGCCACTTTATCAGGGTCCTGTAGTTGTTCAGGGATGAACTTCCAAACCACTGCAGCAGAACAACCTTCAAAAGATGACCCATTTTTTCTCACATTCCATGCCACTCATGTCTATCCATTCTTGGGGTAGATCTCCCCAGAAATCTCTTTCATGACTCTAAACATGATGTGGACCACACTGAGGAGACCTGGAAGACTTAGGAACAAGAATATGCTTTCCTTAACATCCAAAGGGAGTTCAAAGCTCTCAAAAGCTGTTGTAACAGGCCTGAAGCAGGAAAAGGGGGTTAAAAGCTGGGGACAATCATCCTCCCCTGTTCCCCACACAGACTGTATATGATTATTAATGGGCTCCCAAAGGCAGTGCCCGAGGTAAGGGTCGGAGAGCAGCGCTGCATCCACTTCCCAAAATACCTTCATTGCCCTTGATGTCATCGTGTCAAACTGGCACTCCATAGGACAGCAAAGCAATCCTGATCCCTCTCCCTGCTTTGAAAAAGAGCACCATGGTGGGCACACAGTGCACATATGGCAAGATATACAAGGTCAGGTGCCAGAGCCACATGAACAGACCAAGCAACTGTGACCAGTGGCACCAGACCTAACACAGCAAATACTTAGATTAAACTTGTTTCCAACCTGCTCTGGGCAGATCTGCTGTCATCTCAACCCTTCATGACCCACACTGGGCACCAAAAAAGGGTGTCACGGTTTAGGAATGGTGCTCCCAAATTTATTGTTCCCCCTGAAACCACTCCAAAACATGCACTGCTCGCTCACTCTTCCCTGCCTCATTCCATCCCCTGCATGGCACTGAGAGAAGAATTGGAAGCATAGAAGGCAAAGATCATGGGTTGAGATAAGAACACTTTAGTGGAAATGGCAATGGGATAAGAAAATAGAAAGTAGCCAACAATATTAACAGAAAAATTGTACAAGGAAGGAGAGTGATTCCCATGCAAATTCTCACCATTGTACCACAGGATGCTTGACAATACCTGATTGCCACCACACTACCCTGACCTGCAAAGGACCCTTTCCCCATTCCCAGAAAATGACATGAGGTGATATAAAATAACCTCTGGGTCCTGGCCATGGCCCATCCTGGCTACTGCAGAAATTAACCCTGTCCTGGCCAGGACACAGGCGGAGCAAATAATAAATCTTCCTTTCTGAAGAGCTGAGTTAACTTTTCCAGTGTAACTTCTGCCCACAAATTATCTACCATGCACAAATATCCAGAGTTTTTCCATTAGGTAATGCTTAAATTTTTTTCTATAACTATGTTGCAGGTGTCCTTTCTCTCAAAAAGAAGAGGACAAAGTAAAAAAGTAGACTGCAAGTAGACTGCTGCCAACACCCTGATCAACAGGGTGTCAGGTTGTATTCTGACAATGTCAGTGGTTTTCCTTTTCCTTATTGCATGTATTTTGTTTCGTTTTTGTTTTATTTTCCCTTTTCCTAATAAATTGTATTTCTGACTTGAGGTGTCTCACTGGTTTTGCTTTTCAAACCAGAACAACTGTGAATAGAGCTTTGTTTTCCAGATGGCTGATTCATTGTGATATTAAAGCCACAGGAAAACTGTTTTCTTGTGGAAAAGTCTCCATAGCATAGCAAGAGGAACTCTTCTCCCTAAGTGAACTGAATAAAAGACTATTTTAAAGGTGGTGAACTGACTGAAAGTCGTAAGTTTTATCTTTGCATTGTCAGTGAGAAAGAAAAAAAGTGTTCTGAAAGTTTATTCTAATTTTCTTATTATTTTTGTCCTCTTTAATTCTGTTAATAAAGCTTTCTTTATATGTTTTCAAGTTTAGACCTGCCTTAAATTTTTTTTCCTTTTAATCCTATCTCACAGTAGAAAATAAATGTACTACACTTCCTGGTCTACCTTTGGGAAGTGTAGCAGATTTTCCTCTCATTAATACACTTCCCATTATTTAATCTCAGCCATTTTTATTTTCAGTTACATGTCTTATTAATATACTCATATGAGAGCTTTCCTAGTCATCATTGATTGTTTTTATTTCAGAGTTTGACATTTTCTCTTTAGTGTCTCTTACTTTTAATTTAACATAGAGTAATTTTTTTTAAAAAATCTTTAGTTTTCTGATAACCTATTTTGCTGTCTTTCATCTTTTCCTAAATAATGAAATTCAACTAATTGTATGGTTTAGCTATTCATTCTTCAACTATGATCTGTAGACTCAGTTCATAATTCCTCAATTATGAACTGAGGAGATGGACAGATATTATGTCATATATATAGAAGCAGGTTGTGAAAATAAACAGGAATTTAAAAACTCATCAGAATTTAATGGAGTGGAAACATAAATCCATATGCCAGGCAGAGAACCTTTTTCGTTTTGCTCTACTCAACATAGGTTTTTCTTTAAATAGCTCTTCACCAAGAAAACTAGATATGCTGACTTATTACCCTTAGCTCTATCAGAGGACGTGCAGAAATGTGTCACACTCAAGACCATACACACTTAAAGCTATACAATGGCCTTATTTATAGTCTCTCACTCTTGCAGAAACACTACAAAAATAATAGTCCCACACAGGACTGCCTTGAGGTTTAGCTGGCTGATTTTTGGAGAAATCAACACCAAATTTCAGATCATAAAAAGGATGGCTCAGTTCTTATTAATAACAATGTTCCGTCGTTGTCACTGAAATCTGCCAAACTTAAAATGACATATACGTCAGTTATTCTGTTCCAATCCTTTGTTCTGCAAAGGGTTTCACTGCCTGGTGTGATTAGTGGATTGTGTGAACAGTGATGTTGGCACAGCTGCTCTGTCAGACTGCACTGATCCTACAGTGCTCGAGGTTTGTGCAGAGCCCTCCTGACTCCCTCAAACTGACCAAAGGATCTCAAAACAGTCCCCATCCAGAACCACCACCACATCCTAGCATTTTGTTGCTGCCTTTCCCCTACTTCTTCATTCCATATTCCATTGTCTATGTATATACAGTGACTGTTCAGGCTTTTTGATAGCATGAACATGAAATGAGTGCAATACAAAAAAATTTTTCTTAATTTCAGAAACTGTTTCTTCCCTACTTGATTATATGGCACCAGTTACTACCTTCTGTAGTTTATATCTGTGTGCACAAATGAGCAGACAAGATGTTTTGCTTCAGATATCAGAAATTTTTTTGAGAAGCTGATCTTTTATTCAATCACTTATTGATTTAGAAACAGATAATTTTCAATATAAGCTTTTAATTATGGTCTCATTTGTGGAAGTTAAATTATTGTAAAATTGACAAATCTCTTGAATATCCAATATTCTTATGGGAAGCATGACTTCATACATGTTCAATACTACACATTTAATTTTACTGATAAAGTCTGAAATTCATGTAATCTCACAACCTTACATATTCTTTCAATCAAAAAATATTCTCCTTCTATGTTTACCCCTTTCCACACTGCTAGAAATGGCAAAATCCAGCTTCTGAGATTACCTTTTTCTCTGTCTTTTCTACTGAAATGCAAAGATTTAAAAATCCCTGGGGAAAACATGAAGCCCTATAATATTTACATGAGTAAGAATTCCACAGATGGAGCCTGACATAAGGGTGATTCAGTGGTGTGGGTTAAGGAGAAATTTCTCCAAACCTTTTCACACAACTAGGAATATCTCATCTAGTGTTTTTCTGAAATTTGGAAAGAAAATTATCTTTATTTCCTGCTATATTGTATTTTGAGTAGTTATGCATTCCAGGTATTTTCTGGTCACCCCACTGTCTTCGCTGGGCTTTGCATCAGATCTCATTGGCAAAAGTCCTTAGGCTGGAAGTGTTGACACACCTAGCTTTGCTAACTTGAGTGGAATTCTGCAGCTGATGTGGTTTGATTGTATTTTGATGAAATTGTAAGCCACTGTACATGCGTGAACAGAAATAAATGGACTGAAATTAATGCTTACAAAATACTCATAAATTCCTGTCATATACTACAGTCTGTATGACAAAGGACTGTTTCTTGTGAACCAAAAATACATATATTTTCTAACATTTCAAAACTGCTGCAACATTTTCCTTATTTTTAATAAAACCTAAATCCAGGATTCAGTAGACAAATGAATACTGAGATCAGTGAGTGTTTTGCAGTTTAATGAAAGAATGAGATAGGCCTGTAGTTCTGTGGCTGAGTGTTTATTTTTTAGAGTCTAGTTTGAAATTGTGCAATATTTCTTTAGTTCTATTCTATGAGACATAAGGGTACACACTCAGCTTCTTTTTGATCTGAAAAAGGTATGAAAGAAATGTAGAAACATGGTGCTTTCATTGAAACCATGGGAAATCAAGGGTCCTCAACATCTTTGTAAAATGTGTTAAGTGCCTAAGGCTGATGAGAAAAATTGGAGTCCCCTAAACGGAACAGGAGTGCCTTTCTCAAAACCTCCATCAAAATCCCTCTGGTTTATGGTACTAGAATCAATACAAACTAAAAATTAAACTAAACAAAAAAAAATTGGTACCAAATCTTCTGACTCATTACTTCCTTCAAACCAAACTGGATGTATCCTTCAGCTGATACTAAAATACTCAGCATTAATTTATTGTTATGAATGTCACTGTTCCCTACAATTTGCCTAAGATTAGATTTTTTTGAGTATTATAATTGGCAATTTGGCAGAGCATAAAGTATGAGATAATGAATTGAAAGAACAGTCTGTGCTTGCAAATTAAAAGCATTTGCATATGAACTGTCTGCAATTCCTTCAGAAAATTTGTATTCTGAGTACCAGGTACTGACCTCACTTGCAGCTCCATTACCCCGTATTCATGATGAGTAACATTTTCTGGTAGAGTAATTTCCCCTGTGTAAAGAATTATCTCGTATTTTTAGCATGTAACTCAAATACAGCCTTAAAGTCACTTTTGCTCTGCAATTTTTTCAACACTGAGAAAGGTGAGAAAGTACACCATGGGACGCCCCTCTACTGCCTTATCTGACTTTTGTACATTCAAAACCACTGAAAATATTTTCTAAAAAGTTCAAGACTGTTGTTTTGGCTCCCTTCCCCGTGGAGGACTGCTGAGCACACTCTATCTGGTTTACACTTCATTCATTCACTGGAAACTTGCCTCGTATCCAGCCATTCGGGTCTTGTGAGGATAGAGGGCAGCACAAAAGCCTAAAAGACATCAAATCAAATGAGAAAGGGAGCTGAAGGGTCTGGAGCATGAGTCTGATGAAGAGCAGCTGAAGGAACTCAGAGTGTTTAGCGTCGACAAAAGAAGACTCAAGAAGGAGGGACTTTATCACTCTGTCCTGAAAGGACAGTGTAGCAAGGTGAGACTTTGCCTCATCTCCCAAGGAGAGGGTCTCAGGTTGTGCCAGGGGAAGTTTAGATGGGCTATAAGGGAACCTTTCTACAGGGGAAGACTGGTCAAGAACTGAAACAGTGCTCCCAGGGATGTGGTTGAGTCAGCATCCGTAGGGATATTTAAAAGCTGTGTAGATAAGGCACTTAGGGATGAGATTTAGTGCTGGGTTTGTGGTTGGATGATGATTTTAAAGGTCTTTTTCAGCCTAATTATTCTGTGATTCTACAAGCATGTGCCCTATGCTGAAAAGGAGAACTCTCTCTTGAATGATAAGGGAAATTTTGGCTGTACCTTGCAGTCTAGCTTCTAACTTTTTACATGGTATTATGTATTGTCCATACTTCATACCATGGCAGTCAAACCTATCAGAAACATAAGTAGATTTTATATCTTAATTAATCAAATACCTCTGAATTTTTCCTCATTCTCTTTTTCAGTGAAGAAGCAGTCCTAGTCCTAGCTTCAAGTTTGTCTCCATGGCAGCAGATGAAGACATTTCTGTGAGATCCCTGTGCCCAGTCCCCTCAGTGCAGCCAGCAGCTCTCATATCAGTATGTTATGTACCCTGCTCAAGCTTCAGCAGAAGCAGGCATTTTTGGGCCCCAGGACTTCTATTAAAATTCAGGTGATTATAAACCTCTTCCTAAATTCCAGACCAGGTATCAAAACTCTGCTTTAATAATTGTGGCATCTCTTCAGTTTATAAAATCTCTGTTAAAGCGTTTTTACGTTTCTATTCCAAATTCATCAAAGAGGTGGAAAAATCAGCCCTTACAGAGTGACTTTGTTCATACACCTAAAAGGATAGTCAATGTTAATAACAAGATTTAATTGCACTTGGAAATTAATTTCATTTTTTATAGGCCATTTTTATAACCAAGATATAAAAGGGTTCTAACTTGCCACATAGGCTGATGGGCTAATTTGGTAGGCAGCAAGGACACATACTACCTGCTCTGAAAATCCAAGGAAAAAATCTAAAAGAATATTACAGTTCATCCCACTTCTTACAAGTTATGTATTTTTGTAAAAATTATATAAAAATTTAAATCCATTTTCTGAAGGAAAAATCTAAATTTCCTTTACAAAACCTGAATTTAATTTAACTTAAATGCCTTTGAGAATCAGAGATCAAATGTTACAGGTCAAAGACACAACAAAATATATTTTAGAAATTGGATTCAGGTGCTTCAAATATTTTGCCTGGTAATGCCATGATGGATGATAACATTGCAGGATTTGTGTCATGTTAAATATTCCTCCCCCTACATAGACATGTGACACCATCTAAGCATTTATATACATTAAAAAATTTGTTTTTAAACATGAACCAATGCTTTTTATAATTTAGAAATTTAGTAATTTAGATTATTTGGAATGTCCTTAAAAAGTATTATGTAAATGTACATAAAACTCTCCTTAATCGTTTGTCATGATGAAAAAAACCCACTTATTTATTTTGGAATATCTTTAGCAGTGTCAATTACTGTTGTAATAACAGTAAATTATTTTACTTCACTGCTGAAAAGGGACCATATAGATACTACTTCTGACAAGAAATTTTCATGCCACTATAACTACAATCAATTAAACCAATTTGTTTGGGGTTTTTTTGCTTTTCTTTGTAGAAAAACCTTACATGCATTAATATAATTTTTAAGCTAATTTTTCTAAATCCTCTGTTTTGATTAGCAAGGTATATAACTGAGTTGATTAACTTGCTAAATGCATATAAGCTTAACTGTAGAAAAATTAATGAAATTTTCATGAAAAATTCAGGAAAACTTATGGCACAGTGCTTAGATACTTATTTGCAGAGATGTATTAAATCGTATTTAATAATGGCACTGAGGCAAAAGAAGTGCAGTTCATACATTAGCAGTAAAGGCAAGGACAAACATCAAATATTCAACACAAAGAGAAAATGTTGAGTGTCTTTGACAGATGATGACTGAGAACGGGCACAGTAATGGTATACAAAACAATGAAGGACACAAAGATTCACAACTTATATTCAACCGATTTTTCAACTCCAGCTGAAGGACTCGTGTCATATGATTAGAATTTAAGATCAGAAATATATCTTCTATCTTAACTAACAAGCTTTCTGCAAGCTTGTATAGGGCTTAAGCAGCCTCTGTATTGGGAGTTAAGGCAGATCATGAACTTCATGACAACCAAAAATGGCCAGCTCCTTAGTGGATAATGAGGCAACCTATTTTTTATATTTAACAGTAGAATAGGTTTGGGACTGGTCTACAAAAACAAACTGATTCACAGAAAGCCAAGAACCAAAATTGTTACAAGCTAGCAGCAATTCACTAACTTGCTGGATAAAGTAAGATATTGGTAACTATTTTTGTATCATGTATTATGAGAGATATAATAATAAACAACCTGCTTAACCATTCTTCTATAGCTTGCTTCACATTAATTTCCCTGTGTAAACAAGTCTCTGAATTCACAGGGAGAAAACAACTACAAAGACAACATGAATATCTTAGAGTATAGGATTTACATTGGCCATCTTTTGGTGCTTATATTGATGATGAATATGTATCATCCACAGATGATAAAGCTGGGTACCCTTTGGTGGCATTTATGTTCCTCAAGCTGGCCTTGTCCCAGAAGCACGAACACTGATAGATCACTGCTGTTTTGCTGATGTTACTGGCACCTGCACCACTGCTCTGTCTCCTCCAACCCTTCTCAAGAACTCTCATTACTCTCTATTTGTTCCTCACGGATTTTCTGGAATTTTGAACACGTAGCGTAACTTCTATGCTGCTAGTGCTAAATCCCACTTTTTCCAGGATGCATTGTGAGTTCCTGTAAAACTAGGAAGCTGTTATGCACAAATATGTTTTCATTCCTACTGCAAGATGGGCTTACACTTCTGTTCAGGCAAAGTGAATGGAATAGAGGCAATTTCCTAATAATTGCTTGCAAGTGGAAAGAACAACAAGGCATTTAGCAATTTCTGTTCATTAAAAATTTGCAGGTAGTACCTTTAAATGCATATTAACTTTGCTTTCCAATTTACTAGAAAGAGGAAACCTATGCTGACAGGGAGGCAATGTTATGGGGGTGGAAAACAGGCAATATCCAACAAGTGAAGCTGGAGGTGGAAGGAACAGCTGCTTCTTAAGCAATGACACATAAGTAATATTAGTCCCATTGGTATACTTGCATTGTAAACTTAAACAACAAACATCTGTTTTCCATATTTTCTTCCTAAAAGCCCTGACTTTAACAGCATAACCAAACCTTCTTATATTTTTTCATGATAAAATAGTTTGACGCAGTCAATAGTAGGAATGTTATTAGTGTTAGAAGAACACTCAAACCCCAAAACTACCACCATCACTACCAAAATCCAAAAATCACACAGAGGCTGCAACCAAACTCAAAACCAAGATCCACAAGAAAAACATAATTTTCTTTCACTTGTTAACATAATTTTCTGTATTATATGCTACAAAATGCAGTGGTAAAATATGGGGGGAAGGTAGATTAAGATTTTGGGGATTTTGCCTCCTTTTCTGCTGTCCTCATGAATGTTTGGAAGCACATACCTGTGATCTGTGAGACATATTTAAAATGTAGGTAAATTCTATTTCCCATGCAAAAATAACTGATGAATCATTGGTCAGATCTCAAGAATATTTTTAAATCCTGTTGTGTTTTCCTTTCTCTCTTTTGTGCATCTACAAAACCAATCAATTTTTAGGCCATGTATGCTTGGGGTATGAGGAACTGCTGTGGTAAAGGGGGATGGATCTGCATAAGCCCATATGCTACCTGGGAGGTCGGCGTGAACTGCAGAAAAAGGAAAAAAATCCCACGGGGTAAAGACTTATTTTGTAGCGAAATTCAGTGCCCTGAAAAATCGTGTTTGATTCTACATATAAAGTGACAGGTCCCTAGAAATACCTAATATGAGACAGGTGGGAAAGCCTTGCAAATAGTTATGTGTTTCTCTCAGAAAAATGTACCTGAAGCCACGGATTCATTTAAGTTCAGTGGAATTTATCTACAGTGTAGGAAATAATTTTTGAAGGATAATTGCAAATGCAGAAATGTAGACAGAGATAACTATTTCAGCACGCTGTAAATGGCATCATATTAATTTATGATTATCATATTAATTATGTCAAGGTGTGATATGTGTTAAGCATGGAATTCAGATGTAAAATGCATTTTAATAATTAATGAAAAAGTTTAAACTTATATTTATACACCGTATGCCCGGTACATATGTGAGTAGCTGTGTCTGTGAAATTTTATAAATGTCTAGGATGTGGAAATTCACCATTAGCTATATGACCTGACCCCCCCCAGCTCTGATAATGGATTAACAACACACTTAGAAGACATTTCTTTATTTAAATGTCAAATTAACATATACTAATTGCCAAAGGTGTATTAAAATATTTGCAAAATAACAGATTTCATGTTGTCAAAAAAAATTTACAAATATATTCCAAAAGTTTTCCATTTGGAAAATTACAAAAATACAATTGAAATACTTTTTGCATATATTAAAAAAAATTACTTCATGTTTTGTTTGAAAAAAGTGCCTTAATTTAATTTAAAAGGAGTAAAAAATACTTGTCATCTAGAAAAAAAAGATTCAGAAAGAAATCTTTATGTGTCATATTTGTTTTCCAAGAAGGTTATGCTGTCTTGCATGCAAAAATGGGTAATTCCAGCTACTTTCAGTCTACCTAGAAGCTGTTTTTACGAATCTACAGTAGATTTGCCTTATAAACTCCTCTTTCTACAGTATGCTATAAAATACTTTTACTTGCTGCTTCCATGACACAAATCAAGCATCATACCATAAAAACTGGCAAATCTTGTCTCAGACCTTCAAGCTCTTCCCAATGCCACTTACTCACCCTGATCCCTTCTATTTTTTGAAGTCTTTGTTCCCAACTATCGAGTCAGTTAATGCATCCCATCTCAGCCAGCACAGTCCAAACTGACATTTCAGCTTGACTGACTCATCCAGGTAGATATTAAGCTAAGGTTCTGAATTATGAATTAAGCTGAAGAGAAAACAGCAGACATTGTGTTTTTCAGTCTACACTGCAGGGAAATAACCTGAAACAGGACAGAGGTGTGACAAAATTTGTGAGTTCTTTTCTGTTTCTTGCCTGTCAGATTTGAAGCCTCAAGCATAAGGATGCCTATGAACTTGGATGAAGTTCCCCAGTATTTCTTCTCAGTGATGAAAGCAGTGATGGAAGGCTTTATTTCAAATTGTAGCATCATTCTTGTGGTTTCATTTTACTTTGCATTTTGTTTAAAAAGTAGCCATCAAAATTAAATGCAGTAATCTGCTAAGCCCACAAGATGCCCCATCACTGATCCTAATCAGTTGTCTTCATAATATGAATGTCAAAATGAAATTAAATATCCTAGCAACGCATCACTTTGTGATTAATGATAGCCCCAGAAGTGTTATATAGCAGATCATGCCTTGAAAACGCATCCATCTGCATGCATCCTGTGAATAAGGTGTCTGTTTGTAGTTCCTGCAGACATCCTCTTGCATCTAGCTGTGTTAAAATGCAATTTCGTTAAACAGCCATGGAAGTTTTTGGTTTTAAAATGACTCAGTGAAATAAATGTTGAAATGAACTCGCCTGACTCCACTGGAAAAACTCCAATTAACACAGTGTCTTGCATCTATCAGTATCCTCTGCTCTATACTGATTTTCACTATATATATATTCTTCAATGTTAAATGCTTAAAACTGTGAAATTTTATGTGAACAACAAACTAATCTGCTCAAAACTTATATATAGTTTGGTTGATGATATTTAATTCAATAAAACTGGAAGTGATTTGCAACCTGCCTATTTTTTTATTTTCTGTTCTATAGTATCTGTTTCTATGCCTTCTTTGAGCCTGATTCAAAGATGTTGTTCTTAATACTGCAATATTTTCCTGGAGCTAGACATTTTGTCGCAGTAAATGCTAAGGATGTAAATGGGAAATAAAAACTTCTGAATTGAGATATGTTCTATTTGCATTTTGAGTCCTGTTACGTGTGGATTGTCTAAACTGCTAATGATGGCCCAGGAACACCCTCAAGCACTGGATCCCTGATCACTTGCTCAGGTCCCTGGTTTTCTGTGGATCATTCAAAAGGTGGAATTGGAGTGCTCCCAAAAAAGCAGGGGGAATCGAATCAGCGCATCAAATTTAGCTTCCTCTACCTACACTGTCTTTAAAAAAAAAAATCTTCAAGTGTTTGGTCAAATGTCCCCTAATGCCAGTCCCTCAGTCCTTTCTGTCTCCTCAGTTTTGTGCTATGTAATCAATCTCTCTGGAAGGCTGCCATTGAGCTGCTGCGTTATCACAGACACTCTGAAATGGTAGAACTGTTCAATAAGAATAGTAATAATAGTAATAATAGTAATAATAGTAATAATATCTATAGTAGTAGTAGTAGTAGTAATAATAATA
>VZTB01011435.1:100354-113292 GCA_013397245.1 Thryothorus ludovicianus | reverse complement strand
AATAGTAGTGCATTGGGGCAACAGAATACCACTTGGGGACCAGAGGATGGTGAAATCCAAAGTCAATCTACTTAAATGTTGGGCAGTCTACACAAAAGAGTCTACATGGGGCAGATATTTACCCATTCACTCAGCTTGCTGTTGGATTTGTTCAGGTATTTGAAATTTGTACTGTTGAGAATGTGAGAAAGAAAGCATTCAAAGCTGGTCTTCTGCTCTACCTAAATGATTTTGCATGGGAGGAGGTAGTTTAATTCAGAAATTTTGTTTTCTTCTCATTCCAAGTTAAGAACAATTTTTTTTTTAAGAGAAAAATAAAATCTTATCCTAAGCTCTTAGGAAAAAAGTGTTTGTTTTCTGTAAAGAAAGGTGTGGTGGGAGCCACTTGTGCTATTTTTTTGCCAGGCAAGTCAAATGGCATGTAGCATTGCATTAAGATAGCATGATGGTTTTCCTTTACAGGAATTTAGGGTTCCATGTGATGCACCATTTCTGGGGATGCTAACTTAAGAAAACTGTGTAATTGCAGATTTTAGGGAGAGAGAGAATTTGGTGGTTTGTCTAGATTTTCTTTCTTCACTTCAACACAAGAATCAAATTGGTAAAGAACAGAGGATTGGCTTAAAATCTAAAAATCTCTTGGCATATAGTGCAGAAGTTTTCTTTCAAGTAACTTGAATGCATGGACAAGAATAATTTTAGACTCTTCCTTGAATCATTGAGGCTGTATGTTGGACATATTGGAACCTTGCTGTCTTCATTTCTGTGCCTGACTTGAACTATCAATTCCATTTATTCTGACTCTTGTGAAATAGTGAATCTTCCCATTCAGCTCAAAATGTGTGAAAGGAACTTCATCATTTTGCATAGCTGCGCTGCTGTGGCTCTAAAAATTCGAAAGTTTTATTAGTAATAATTATCAATAGTTATTAATATAAAATTTAAAAGTTATTAATATTCAAATATTAATTAAAATGTAAATCAATATCTTAAGACTGGGAGAAGATAATGAAAAATATGAAAATAAACAGTAAGATGACATCAGCAGTGATTTGGACTACTGTGTGTGAATAATATTTGAAGAGCAAGGCTGAGAAAGAGTAAAATTTGGGGAATTCAGTGGTAAAATTCAGTTTCCTTGGATGCTAGCGTCTCCTTAGCCTTCAGGTTTCAAGAACTTTTCAATATGCAAGTTCTACAGTAGAAAAAACAAGCAAACCATTAATTACTAAATATTTGAGCTCTCCTGAAGACCTCACACAACATTTTAGTGTAGCAACTAATACAATCCTACCTAAGTTTTTCCTATAAAACTCAAATAAACCCTATTTCCTTACAAAATAAACTCACACACAGTAAACTATAATCCTTACTCTAAATCAAATACTTACAGAAAAACAGTTGCAGAAAGGGCACTGACAGGGCATGTGCTTCACCCCTTTGTGCTGAGGCATGACCTGTCCTGCTGCTCCTCAAGCTGCATTTGTACAGTTCCTGTTTAAATGTACTTAAAATCTTGCCTTAAAATCTGGATTTTCTGCAGGTCTCATGACTGAACCATAGAATTTGTTCAGTGTTTTATCCTAGAATAATGCATGCTTTTCCAATCAGACAACTTAACCACCTTTGTTATATAATGCCAAACAATCAGACCATGGAGGCTAAGCCTGTTGTCAAATTGCATCTACGTTTGACATTCTATGAGACATTAGAAGTTAAAACATATATTTTCAGTGCATGTGGGAGTCATGACATTAAAAATGGCATAAAACTTATTATGCAGACAGAAAATAAACATTTTTCTTCCCTTAAAGAATTTGAGATTGATGGATAATTACTTTGCTTGCCAAGAAGAGGCTTCCATAATCAGTATAAATCATAAGGTCATTAAATTGGTAGGACAATGAGAAATAAATCAATCCCCTGAAGATGACTTGTAATTGCTTGCTGCAGGATACATGGCTGAATGATATTTTGTAAAGACCATACTGTGCATCTATTTAATTGTGTTGGATGTGTTTGTGAGTCTATAACAAAGCTTGCTGAATAAGTCAAAGACCACCCACATATGAGCCAAATGACTTATGTGTCTTTGGGACACTCAGGAAAATCTGTTCTTACTGCTCCAACTCAACTTTAGCAGGAAATTCCTAGGCTGCCTTATAAAAGGATAGAAAAACACACGAAAGTTTGATGCAATTCATTTTGTGTAATGCCAAATCAAACGATATGTGGACAAAACTGAAATTCAGTCATAGCGACAGCGATATTATTTTGGAATGTTCAGCATATACATACTTCATAATTGGATTCAAATGACCAGAAAGTGACACCTCTCCCACAGGCAGTCAGGTCTTTTTTGTACCATATCTAATAAATAGTTTGGAATCAAAATTGCAAGAAATTTGTAGTTCATGACCTTTTAGTATTATGGGTTTATAAATAACATTTTCATCAAAATCACTTAATTAGCATGTACAGAAAGGCAGTAAATAACTATTCTAAAATTGAAGTAAATTCTGGTGCAGGATGATCAGAGGGCTTCACATTCTTGAGAATTGTCTTGAGTCTGTTCTGCAACCTGGGCAAAATAAATGTGCATATCTAAAATACTATGCTATTGTTTTCCCTGTGGATTCTAGACTTTGTTTTCTATTAATATTTATATCAGTCAGGATTAGCTCCACTCAAAACAATAGGATCATTCCAGATTTGTATCAGTGTCATTTTGTTTTGCATGCCAATTATCAGTGAAATAAAATGTTCTATTAAATGTTGTTGCTCAATCAACATGCTTAGCTTCAAGCAAATGCATTTGTTTGGTATGGATGACAATGATAAAGCACTTACATGACATTAGGGCTTAATCAATGTCTAATTCCTATTGTTTTCTGAGCTGTAAAAATATGGAATGTGTACCTTACCTCCAGATGTCTTAAGATTACAAATGAAAGTAAAAGGCTTGGCATACTAATGAGTGCAAACAAATGAGAAAAAAAATATACAATTAATATACTTTTTGTTCATTGTGAATTGTAGCTGAAATTTTGAGTTTTGTCTTTTTGGTTGTTTTTTGGGTTTTTTTTGCCTGGATGGTGACATACATGAAAGGGGCGACAGTAGGTGTGACCAAATTAGCTGCTGTGAAAATCCTGGAAAGGCATAAGAAGTGAGGACTACATATTTAACCAGTAAGTTACCAAGAAGAGTAAAGCAAGTCTAAAATTATTATTTAATCTGCTTCCTACCATTTTATTGTTTGTTAACTCTAAATGAGACACAAAAGTGTTAGAGGCTTTTCAGAGTATATATTGAAGCAGTTCACTATCTGCAAATTTCCAGAGCTAGTATCCAAGCACATATTTAAAGAGCAGTGAATATGATAGCACTGAAATTTCCAAATATTGTTAATTAAAAATGTGTATATTACCCCAGTCTTTACAAGGAGGGAATGCAAAAACCGCATCAGAAGTCCAAAGCATACAGGCCATTCAAAATTGAGATTCATCATTCTGAAGGAAGATGATCTTTCTAAAAACAGAAATTAGATGAGTAAAGTAGAAATTTTATATTACATATTTGTCAAATGGTTTGATACAGTTCTAAATTTAATTTATGATTATATTTAATGTTAGAGCTTTTATGTCAAACAAGTAAAAAAATAGCATAATTGTTCCCAGTCTGTTAAATTGCAGATAAATCTATTTATCTGCTTTGAAATGGAGTACTCAACTATATTGAGGACTTCATGGCTGTTTCTATTTGCCTGAATTATATTCAGTTAGCCTTTGGAAAAAAAAAGCCAAACCTTTTGAATTATGTGTTAACATAAGCAATTATGTTAACAGTTTCAAACATGATCAGTTTTAGTATGGATACTTCACTCCAGAAGTCACAGATTTCAATTAAAATTAATTTGCCGAACATAATAGAATGATATTATTTTTATTGCTTGATTGTATTTAACTTTCAACTTCATCCTGTCTCAAACCTTTTCTGTATTTTGAATATTTCTTTTTTTTCCTGGTATATTTAAGCAATTGTCCTTTTCTGTTACCCATGAGCAAGAATGAGAGAAGGAGTCCGTGATTTTCTAAAGAGGAACTTGATACGTTTAAGCAGTGGTTTCTTAGAGAAGATGTTGGGCAGATTTTCAGGTTCAACACTTCAGTGCTGTTCCATCAGATCTGGCTCTTTTAATGTAAACACAATATGCAGCCAGGAAGATGGCACACAGGCAAGTTGAACAGAATAGGTCTACTGAGTCACATGAACTTTGAACTTTCTTGAATGACTAAAAATAAATATATGAAAAAAAAGTGATTTAAAGATAGCAAGGCTTCAGCTGGCTAGACTAGAGCCATAGTATCTCCTGTGCTGTTCTGTTGCTGCATTTCAATACAGAGAGGGGATAAAGAAGTCTTGGAATCTTTTTCCAAATAATATTCTTGAGTAGCTTTCTTGGACTTGAGCCCTTTCGAAAAGGTTTATATCATACCTGTACTGAGGAGAAAATTCTTTTTTCAGCACCAGCAGGGGACATTTTCATTTCCACCTGCACTGTCTGAATACATAAGGGGAAGAGCACAGGGCACAGAGGTGCCACAGATTGGCAGTTCCAATCTCCATGGTTGTATGGTCTATGTTTCACAAGCTACATAAAGAGGACTTGTCCCTCCTGTTGGGCATCTGAGCCTGGATGCTTATGTGAAAAGGGTCCAGAAGGTAAGGTAACACTTTTGAGTCCCTATGACTAAATGTCTTTGATAACAAATCATATTTAGACAGGAAAGTAGACTAAAATTAGTAGGATATTTAGACAGGAAAATAGACTAAAATTTCTGTTTTCTGCAATTCTGTGATAGCCCTATGCCATTCTTTTTTCACTTTCCACTTCAACAGTGTCCTAGTAAAGGAATTGCAAACATAGCGGATGCAACTTCAATATTACCTGGAGAAAAAGATTGAAAGAGGAAATCCAAACCCATTTCTTGTTTTCTTTTGGGAATTTAAGTTGAGGATATGAGGTGTTTTCCCTTGGCCAGGGAGGTGGAGGGAAAGGAGGGGTGATGCCAGCTGCTCTGTTACTCATGAAAGCAAGATCTCACTAATTTGATGTTCTTCTCCACCTACATACAGAGAATAATCATCTCCTAAAAATATTTATATATCCATACTGATTTCAAATAGAACACATGCTTCCAAAAATGTAATAAAGAGATGTATGTTCCAATAATGAAGGCTATAAAATATTTAAATACTTCCTCCGCTTCTTTCAAGAGGAAATGCCAAACAGCTAAGAGGAAGGAGATTCCAACTTCTCTTGTTTTTAGTGTGAGGTTCTCATTCCCCTTTGATTTATCACTCTCTTCTCCCAGAATAAAAGCCTATTACTATTTTGTGATGCATATCCTGATCCAAACTTCATACATATGCATTGCCATATGTTTCACACTTCATATGCTTCCCTTAGTTTCATTTCAGGTTCAACATCAACACTCTTTACCCATCATGCTTATATACACATACTTTGTTCATTTCACACATCTTCCTATGTTTGCAGAGTGGAATAGAGGAAGAAGTTGAGTTGACTATGTATCTTCTGGGGAAGAAGAGACTCCAGCTCATATATAGGCCTTTCTATGTCATACTCACCACTTAATTGAAAAGTACAGCATAAGGTATTTACTGACTGTATAAACCCAATCTAAACTCTATTTTTTTTTTTTTTTGGTAAAGCCTCAAGATAAAAATCCAAGCAGCTTTGGGTATTTCTAGGCTGCATCACATAACTGAATTTTAGACTCTCTGTCACCTAGTCGAGTACCTTGTGTGGTTTAATGCTCATTTTAATGTGGGGACAGGTAAAGATCCCCAAGTAGGGATTCTCAGGACTAGCTTCCTGGCACAACCTAGAGTGAAGATGCAACTTGTTGCATGCAGGCTGCAGAGAGAGCCCTGCTTTAGCTCTGGATGCTCAAGACAAGGGACTTGGACATATGTTGTAGGCTCCAAATAGCATATCACAACTTCCCAGGAAATCTAGTCCCAGCAATATAAAAGTAATCCTGTTTCCTGATGAGTGAGTGGCAAAGAATATAGTACAGAAAAGAAATGCTTAATGTGGGGGTGTGTGGGAAAGGAGTGCTGTGGTTTATGTGCCAGGTAGGCAAGGAGGCAATTTTTGTTGGCTTGTTTTTCTTTTTTTTTTCCTCCAGTGAGAATGAGATAATATAGCAGCCTTTTTTCTGCTTTCTTTGAATGTCTTAACTATATAATGACAGTAGGATAATGTACTTGAAACAGGTGTTGCAAAAAGCAATTCTTATAATGTTTAAATTTTAGAGTTTGCGCTTAGAATGCATAACAAAATCAGCAACAGTTGTTGTAAATCTCAACAATTGCAGATCTATAATAGCATTAGGAATTCTGCCGATATCTTTAGAATCTTACCTGGGAATACTACATGCATTTGTGGACAAATGTATGATTCTTTTGATTTATTTTCTTCTTAGCAATTTACTTATGGCTATAGATGTATTTATGTTGTGGATAGAATGTGTGGCCAGCAGAAATGATTGTCCCCCTGTACTTGGCACTGGTGAGGCCTCACCTCATGTCTTCAAGAAAGCTGGAGCAAGTCCAGAGAAGGGCAGCAGAGCTGGGCAAGGGGCTAGAGGGTAAGACCTATGAGGAGCAGCTGAGGGAGCTGGGGTTGTTCAACATGGAGAAGAGAAGGCTCAGGGCTGATTTTAACATTCTCTACTATTACCTGAGAGGAGACTGCTGCACAATGGGGTTTGACCTTTTCTCCCAGACAATCAGTGACAGAACAAGAGGACATAGTCTCAAGCTCCAGCAGAGGAGGTTCAGGCTGGACATTACAAGGAGTTTCCTCACAGAAAGGGTCATTAAACATTGGAATGAGCTGCCCTGAAAAATAGAGGAGCCACCATCCCTGGAGGCGCTCAGAAAAAGACTGGATTTGGCATTTAATGCCATGGTCTAGTTGATGTGATAGTGGTCAATCAGAAGTCGGACTTGATCATCTAAGAGGTCTTTTCCACCCTAATTGGGTCCATGATTTGGTGATTTTGTTATACATAAGAAACAAACAGACTTTTGGACCTATTTAGGTGTTAGAAAATAAATTTGTATTTTTTAAAATCTGTTTAGTTATTAATCTAATAATTTCATAATGAAGTCATTGTTCTTCAAAATGGGATGGCTAAACAAAAATTTGCTTGGGTAGCAATTCTGTCCTGCTGGTACCTAAGAAAAAGCAGACCTGTTAGTTTGAGGGGCATACACGATTTAGATATATTAATTTGTATCTTTACTGACCCTATTCAAATAGACATAATTTTTGACTCTGCTTTGCAGTACTTATTCCAGCAAGTGTAAAAATGAGATAAACTATAAAACATAAAATAATACAGTGATTTGAATGCTTACCTGGAAAGAAGCATACCTGAGTTCATCTCCCTTCTCCAAATCATGTCATGTAGAAGCAGAATTTGGGGAAGGAAATAAGAATTAAGTGCTATGTTGGCTATGGGTACAGCTGCCTCAGAAGGATTCTTTTCCTATGTCACTATCTTGGGCACTCAGGGCAACAAATCTCAGGGTATAGGTGTGAGGTATTACTTTAGACTGCTGCAATACCAACCTTTGTCAGAGGATGCACTTCACTTGATCTTTACCCTTTCAGAGCCCCAAATATCAGAGGAAACAATCATTCATTTGATATTTATACAGATAAGAATACAGCTTTATTCTCATTTGACATTTAAATATAGCTATATTGTGGTTTTTCTGATAAATGTCAAATGAAAGGTTTCCAAATCTGACATTTTTAATAGTATGCCTAAAAATGTTGCAATCAAATGAAGGACTGTGATTCATGTGGCACTTAGCATGGTCTGCCTGTCTTCTACACATAACTTGAAGGCTAATTCCAGCTAAATAGAGATCAGTATGGTAGCCTTTAACCAAAAAAGAGAACAAGAGAGTTCCCTGTGGAATTAATCCTGCTGAAGTAAAAATCCCTCTAATGTTCAGATAATAAAAAGCCTAAGTCTTGCTATCAAAGAGGTAAATAGCTACTCTAACTCTGTCATTCTCCAAGATTCTCTAACTGGGCTCTTCGAGTCATGTCACACATGGAGGCTTGAATGTTTAATTAAGAATTTTCTTATCAGTAGATACTTGACATTATACAAGATTTTGATTTAGCAGAGTGATACCACAACCAAAATCATAATACCAAAATCATAATACCAAAATCATAATGCATGAGCAAATTATTATTCATAGAACACAGGAATTTGCCCCAGACAGTTGAAGCACAATACAAGTGGTTTGAGACACATAGATCCTTTCCTATGTGAGTGTGCTAACTGACACTCCTGATGAACTCAGACAGAAAGGTTCACACAGCCCATTCTACTCAAGTGAAATAAGCCCACCCTCTGGTTGCCTTAGTGTTGAGCTCAGTTCAATTTTCTGACTGCTATAGTCAGTCATTCCTTTTATTGTTCTCTGAGCTCCCTGAGCATATCACCTTCCTCCATATCCCCTGAGGCATCTCCATTGTAGAGATTTATTGAGTTTGTGATTATAAACCAGTAACAGGCTAGTCCAATACTTTCCTAGAAGTGACAGAATGGGTGCATGTGAAAAATAAAGAAGGATAACAGCAAATCAAAACCATAGTGACTCTTAATATAAGCAAATTAATGACCATTTTTTAGAGATTCTTAACAATTTTCCTAATAGATTGTCATGGGCTGCAGTGCAGAATGTAACCAGACATATGTATTGCATAACCATCTGTTGGAACTGGGGTGGGGGGTGCTGTAATCTCCTGTCAATAGCCCAGCTGATAAGAAACCAGCTGGGGCAGTTTCTTTATCTCTTCCACAACCCATCCTCCCTCCAGGGAGAGATCTTCTGCTCATGGGCCACTGAGTCTCACTGATAAAATTCCATCATCCCATTGGGAAATGCTCCATCCAGGGGAGGAGCCAAGCATTCTTACCTGGGTAAACACCTGAGATTTGGGACACCAAAGCAGCCTTTTCCACTGGACTCCCAGAGGAAGACCAGGCCCATCTGTCTCCACTGGACCTTCAGCAGAGGCTGCACCTTTCTCCAGGATCACTGCTTCAACAGAGCCACATCTGCCACTGCAGGAGGACTGCAGCCACCATTGAATGGGACTGCCACCAGCACTCTGACTCACAGGGTGACAGGTTGTATTCTGATTCTGTCAGTGGGTTTGTTGGGTTTTTTTGTAGCGCTGTAGGCTGGTTTTATTTTAGTTCTCCTAATAAAGAACTGCAATTCCTATTCCAATATCTTTGCCTCAGAGCCCCTTAATTTCAAAATTATAATAATTTGGAGGGAAAGGGTTTTATATTCTTAATTCCAAGGGAGGTTCCTGCCTTCCTTAGCAGACACTTGTCAAAGATATAGATTAAATTCAATTTTGTCTTCCAAAAAAGTTCACTTGAGATTAAACAGAAAGTTCCTCTTGAGCTGGACGAGAAAAGCAAGACAATATGTCATTGAGATTACTTCAGAAGATGAGTTTGTCAAAGATATATATGATTTCTGACAGCATTTCTTTAGTTGTTGAAATCCACTCTTGACGGTACATTGTCTGTATAAGACCTTGAAAGGATATGAGTAAATACTGACAAGTTTGTGGATTTATCAGTAAGTTACTTTGTAATGTATTTTACAGTGATACAAGCCCTTTAAAAAAGATTCAGCATGATTTTATTGCCTTATATACCTTTGCTCTGTTACAGGTGAAAGGGACCTAACCCCACATTTCTTCAGATATATTCAGTTTTGCGCTACACTCAAATTTACTTCCTAGTTATTAATACAGCTAAAAAATTTCTATTTTGTAGACACAGTTACATCTGCTTTTACTAAAAGTTGCTGGCCAACAAGATGTTACCTCTGACTTTTGACTTATATAGGTCTCTAGTAAGGGATCATTAATAAAAAGATACATTAATCTTATATGAACATTTTCTATTTTATGTCTAGTCTGCAGTGTGTTTCGCTGAAGAAAATCAGAGGGCTCTACTACATTTCAGCTTTATACAGAAGGGGTTAAGAAGCACCTTTATACTATTATATAAACTACAAATATTTGAGGCACAGGTCCATGGCATGAACTGCAAGCTTCCCAAGGAAAGTGGTCCAGAAGCAAACTTCCCCTTGTTCTGCTTTGGCTCTGTTCTTTTGACAGTCTCAGGGAGGGGCTGGAGCAACTTGTTTCTAGTTTAGAGGATTATCAGTAAATTTCATTAACATAACAACCCCTTGGAGCAAAGTGTTATGAGAGAGAACAAAGGAACGAACCATCAGGAATGCTTCTGGAACAGACTGTGAATGCAGCCTGAATAGGAGAGAGAGAGAGACAAAAGGGACTTGTAAATATGCAGATGCAGTTATATTTCTCTTTTGCTAGTTACTTTCAGCTCAAACAGCTATGAAGCTATATAGAGTACCCTCAAGTAAAATTTGTCATGGACAGTAGTTTCACTCATACAATTACAAGAGGGAGCAATTCAACGGTGTCTCTTTGTTCCTCCTCTTTCCTTACTAGTAACAATGTTGTTTGTAATAATAACAATAAATTTTACTTATTTGTGACAAAACAACTTCTTTTATGGAATTTTATTTATAATTTTAGTGATAAGATTTAATTAATGTAGTGAACTCTAGACACGCCTTTTCAACAGCAATGCATACTCCTTGTGAAGTACTGTACTGAATCTCAGCTGATGGTTGAAATCAAGTATCAAGGGTTATCTCAGTTTTTCATGGGGAATTTGTTCTGGGAGCAGAGAAAAACGGGTGTAGAATTTCTAGCACTATTTAATTCTATACCATCCATGTCATCACTGGGGGCATGATTTTGGCAGGAAAATGTCAGCACCAGAAATGCGAGGGCGGCTATCCTGCCTGGCTGCCAAAACCAGCCAGGCAGACCCAGATGGAGTGAGCAAACCCCAAAGAGGTTGTTTTTTCTTGGTTCTTTGGTGTTTTCCAGATTTGGGGAAAGAAGCATTAGGCCATAAGAGTTCTCCTCACCCCATTGCCTTTAGTCTGGAGATCACTGCTATTTCTGGTATTAATAAATAAATATTCATTATTTGGTTCCCCATGGTGAATGTCCTCTCTCTTTTAGTGTGCTTTTTGCTGGTAGTGCTGTGGTTTTGTGATTGTAGTAAATTGTTATTCCGATTTATAATCTCTTCTTGTTGTTCCTTCATTATCAGAAGGGGAGGTGATGAACAGAGGAGCTTGAGTTAGGTATAATTTTCCAGCTGGGTTTTAAACTACCAAATCATGTAATTCAACACACATACCATCCTTACCCAAACAGCACACCCAGAGGTGTTTCACCATGGTTCACAAAGCTGTCATTAAATGCCATTAATCACCTCCATGAAACAAAGCAGGGAAGAAAGTCCAGAGTGAGCTAGTTTCTGTTTTCTCCTAGTTCCACATAATTTTGTCTCCTGGAATTGTCCACTGACAGAAAATGGACTACCACCACTACATCCTGTATCCCACCATAGCCATATTCATCATAAGCCAAAGCTTCAATCCTTCAAGCCCTGTACATAGATGACTGTACACAGTTGAAGCTGGCTTGGTCCCAGTTTTCATCTGAAGCAAGTGCTGGTCTTTATGGTTATATGCCCATCCTCATGCCCCAGAAGAGAAACCTGAAATCATAATTAGACTGTTAGTTTGTGAAATAGGAATATACTTTGGAAAAAAACTCTTATGAATTATAAAAAAACACTTCTTAGTGTTTCTTTAGATCACAAGTTTGTGGACAACTCACATAACTTCTTGAAACAGGCAAAATTCCTACACTGGCATTTGTATTTTGTTCATGAAAAGGAGTTTCACCCATTAAGAATTTTTTAATCCTACTGGGTGTTCTTTGCAGCATTGGAGATGTGAACAAACGTAATGCTTAAAGGCCAAAAGAAAATCTGTATAGTGAGGACACTTCAGCATTTTGATGTATAGGTAGATGAATAATGGCAAGGTAGACAGGAGGACAAGAAAAATGGTAGAATGTGGAATTATGAAGATGAGTAACTCTATATTTTCCAGCTGGTTCCTCTTGGAATTTTTTTTCCTGAAGTTTTGGATAAGGGAGGCAAAAAAACCCTTAAACCAGTTCTTTCATATTATTTACCCCAAAATATATGAAAATGTGTCTTACCATTAAAGACTAATCACCGAGACAGAAATCTGTCACCATCCCAGTACAAAATATTCCTAGTATGGCCTCTGATAAGTATGTCACTAGTAGTAGATTGACACTGGTTCAATAGAGCCAATGAGAGGCTGCAACACTTTTGTGAAGACATATTCTTAAGACAATAAAAAGCTGAGAGTAGCTCTCTTCACTTCCATCCTTGGGAGCAGGTGGCACGCCCGGGCTGAGTAGGGTCTGGGCCGACCGGCTCAGCCCAGCACGGCCAGGCTTGGGCTGATCTGGTCTCCCTGGCTTGGCTGAGATTTTCTGCTCCCAGAGGGGTGGTAAGAGGGCTGCTGAGCCTCTCACCAGGGAGCCCGCCAGGGCCCAAGGCCAGGAGGGGCTCCGAGGCCAGGAGGGGCTCCGAGACAGAGAGCGGCCACATGGCCAGGAATCGTAGTGGCCAGGATGGTGCTGGGCAGCCACAGCCACCTCAGCATGGCTCACAATGAACTTCATCTGCTCAGCTACTTTAAACCAACTTTACTGAACGTTGACTGAATTTTTTTTTTTTCAGCCTCAGCACCTCAGCAGAGCCAGGCCGACACAACTCGCATGATGAGCTACGTTCTCGATGCAGAACTTAGATAAGATTAACTCTTCAGCATTGTAAGACTCTATAAAAGCTGTTTCA